>LAXH01000009.1:10884-62661 GCA_001006505.1 Tilletia horrida
GCCGCGGGGTTGCTGCCCTGAAGGCAACTCGGGCCGGTGAAGCCCGGGCGTGCCGGCGGGCGATAAGCACGCTACGAAGGTGAGAGGGGAGAGGATGATGGATGATGGAGTGGAGAGAGAGGATATGCAGGTGGGAAGGGACAACGTCGCTGCTGCAATGCAACACACGCAATTGACCAGATCCCCCGTGCTTGCCCTGCGCGCGGCCGGAGGAGCGAGGCGCGCGGGTAAAGGTTTGAGCCAATGCTCTCCCGTCTCGGACGCATTGTATGCACCCCCATGCCTATGCCAGCCCAGCACAAACGCGAGTGCTCTGTAGGAAGCCCAGCATCGCATGTAGCCCACCACAGCGTCATGACAGAAGAGAGGAGAGAGGAGACGGGAAGGTGGGAAAGATGTGCGCATAACATACCTGAAGAGGAGGGAGGAAGGACCTGGCGGTGATGGAAGGTTGAGTTCTGAGAAGATTTGATGTGGCAGGAGCAGCAAGGGGGACAGCAATGCGACTGGCGGCGGCGGCGGCGGCGGCGGTGGAAGTAGTGGAGTAAGGGGAGCTGAAGATTGTGGGAGGGCAGTGGCAGCGAGCTCGCATTCGATGGTGTGAGGACTGAGTGTGGAGCTCGATTGAGAAGGTGAACAGGGAAAAGGAAGACTTGATGATGGGGTTTGAGCGCATTGATGCATCCTCACTCACTCGCTCGCTCACCCATCAACCTCCACATGCGAGCGCCAGCCAAAAAAGTCGAGTATGAAGCGACGAATCTCCAAACAACTTGTGATTTGGACAACAGAACCAAGATGCAACACACACACAATACGCTCATAAGACAGGAATGTGGTCTTGGTTGCAAGGATGGGGGCTGAGATGGGAGGAGCAGAAGAAGAAGGAGAAGGAGGAGGAGGAGGAGGGTGACTTCCAAGCGGTCATGGAGGCTTATTGACCCCATCCTGGCGGCTCGTGCTTCTGTCCTTTCGAGTGTCCCACCCATCACGGCGCTCGTCAATACCGTCCCCGGGCGAACGATGACACCGCTTGTCCATCAATCTTCTGCGTTCTCATCTCTGCAATGTCAACGTAGAAAGGAAGCCGAGGACGAGATGAGAATGGGGAGCAAGTCACGTGCAGGGCATGAGCGGAGATTCGGCGTTTGAAGGCAGACTGAACTGACATTCCTGGTGCAGCAGCAGTTTGTTTGACAAACACCGAGGATGGGTTGTAATCTGAGTCTTGGCAAACATCTTGGCGGACGATCTCCAATAATGTGACCAGCAGAGAGAAGGCACAAGGCGAGAAGAGATGGGCTGGGCTGGGCTGCAGCAGGAGGCATTTGAGCGTCTGTGTTCCGAAGGGCTGACTCTGATTTGATTGATTGTTAGGATCCTCCCCCTTCCATCACAACTGCCTCACTCACTCACTCACTCACCCAGATTCGGCCGCCCATCTTTCTTCTCTCCCCTGACCATCCGACTCTCTCTCTCTCTCTATCTTCCATCTCCACCAGTCCCAACTTCTGTCGACGACACCACTATAGCTAACTGACCTCCCTCACATTCTTTAAGCGGGTAATCTCTCCCTTCTCATTCCCCAAGTCGGCTCTCCCCCCTCTCTACTCTCTCTCTCTTATACACACACACACTCTCTCTCCCTCTCTCTCCCTGAGAAAACATAGACAGATGAAGTTCACCACAGTCTCCTCAGCCACCGCGGCTGCCCTCGTCGTCGGCCTGCTCTCCTCCTCCGCACACGCCTGCGACCACGAGGCCGTCAAGCGGGCCACCCTCGCCAACCAGGACCCCGCCCACCGAGCAGAGGTACACCGCAGACACTTCCTCCACCACGCCAGTCACATGAACCACCACGGCAAGCGCCAGTCCTCCGGCTCCCGCAAGTACCCTCCCCAAGGCGTCACCCCGCCCAAGTCCATGACCCCGCAAGAATGGCTCGACGCCCTCGCCGCCGCTGAAAAGGCCGGCAAGATCCCCAACATTCCCCAGACAAAGCTTCACGCTTCCACAGGCGCAATCACCTACCCATCCGGCACCGACATCAACTCGGTTTGCTCATGGACACAGACAAAGTAGGTGATCTTCTTCTCTTTCTTCCATCCGTGTATGCGCATATTCTCATCAACCCCTCTCTCTCTCTCCACCACAGCTGCTTTGGCGCAAACGACATCTCCAAGGCCCCCGACGGAGTCTGGGCACTCAACTTCGATGACGGCCCCAACACTCCCTCGCCCACCCTCTACAAGTTCCTCCAACAGCAAAACAAGGCTGCCACCTTCTTCCTCATCGGAAGCAACATTGCCGGCAACCCAGATGTCATCAAGCAGGCTGCTCAGATGGGCGTCGCTCACTTCAACGTACACACCTGGTCTCGTAAGTAGCATTCGCCTCCTCTCCATTCTGCTGCTTCTTCCCTTCCCATGCTCATCCACAAAGTATGGGATCTGCTTCTCGATAATCATCATCATCATCATCATCAGACACCGTCCAAACCACACTTTCCAACGAGGACATTGTCGCCGAGCTTGGCTGGACCATGCAGATCATCTACGACCTCACCGGAAAGATTCCTCGCTACTGGCGGCCCCCGCAAGGAGACGCAGACAAGCGTGTCCGTGCCGTTGCCGAGGAAGTCTTCGGTCTCTATGCCGTCATGTGGGACGAGGAGTGCAACGACTGGTGCATCACCGAGTCGGGCGGAATCGCACCCGGATGCGACACTGCGCCAGGAAACTCGATTGCCTCGGTCCAAAAGGCCATCGACCAGGCCACCCAAAAGTCCAAGTCGCCCGGTGTCATCTTGCTCGAGCACGACTTGACCACATACAGCATCAAGGCTTTCGAAGAGCACTCGTGGACGGGCATCCAGAAGAATGGCTGGAACGCCATGTCCGTGGGTGACTTCCCAGGAAACACCTGGTATGCCAATGCCGCCAATGCTACCTCGCCCACCACTGGCCAGACTAGCATGCTCAAGAGCGCCCGGGTCGCGGTCAGTGGAAGCGGTTCCGGTTCGGGAGCGAGCGGCAGCAGCGGTAACCCTGGCTCTTCTTCGTCCTCCTCCACCACGTACGGCCGACCTGCTTCCTCCACTAGCGTCCGGGTGGGTGCCACTGCGGGTCCCTCTGGCGCTGCCTCTGCCCGTGTCTCGTCTTCCCTCCTCGGAGCGGCCTCAGGCTCCGTAGCTGCCTTGCTCGCCGTTGCCGTCGGTGCCGCTGCCCTGATCTAAAGACAAAACCGACGAGCATCATCCCTACTCATATCGGCATTTTCGATCCTTGGGGAACTGCAGCCAGCAAACGACATGTTACGGACTATATCCCCCTCTCTCCCCTTTTCACATCCGCTCCATCCGCCTCCTTGGATTTCCCTTTTCCCGGACCCAGGTTTTCTTTTAGGAAGTATGTTTTACCATCACCGAATCCCGTCGATCCATCTCCCCCGCCTCTTGCATATCCCCTCCTCCCTCCTACAAACCTCGCGGCAAAAAGGGGTGCTGTGCACTCGCTTTCCCCAATCCTCCGTCGCCTCTGTGTTACTCTCCCTCTCTTATCCGCGGTTTTTTTGCTTCTCCCACTGTTCTTTCCCCTCCCTCCCCCCTTTTCTTTTTGAAGACTTCCCTTCACCGATGGACCTTCGCTATCTGAGGGATTTATACACATCTACGCTGCAAATCTTTACCTCCCAGAACCTTCCTGCTTTCTTTACGGCGCACCCCGTCTTCCTGGCTGAAGCTGTTGCTTGTGACTTGTCATGCATGAGAACAAAACGAGTGATGAGATTTGGACACTGGAGCCAGGATGGGCCAGCCATTCCCCCCTCGCCCAGCAAGGATTCACAAAAGAATGAATGACATCTTCCTTCCCGGCTCGACCGTAGGCATACCTTCCCTCCCCCTTTCCCCCAATTATCAAGGCCCAGCGACCTGCCATGCCAAGTCGGCCGCACGGAGTGGAGCATGCGCCTCTCCCCGCGCAGCAGGTGCCTTTGACAGACTCGCCAACAGCGGTCCCACCGGCTCTCGACTCACATCATCGACCTCCTCCTCCGAGCAACAACAAAATGCGTCCGTCTTGGCCGAGGCCCACGCCCTCTCCCTCTTGAGCCGAAGCTCGCGCTTGCGCGCTTCCAAACGCTCCGAAACTGTCTCGTACCGATGATGCCCATCGGTGCTCTTCCGTCGGCTTCCTCCTCCTCCTCCAGCACAGGTTCCACCGCTGCTGATGCTACTACTGCAGCCGCTGTTGCGCTTGTTGAGGTGTTCGGTCACAGAGGCCGAGCGAGCCTTTTCCCAGACGCCGGAGAGCTGGCGCAAGGATGCGGCTGCGAGGGTGTTCACTACGGGTGGGGGCGTTGGTGGGAGTGGGATCCGGATCGCGACTGTCGCTTGTCCTCCTGAGGATGATGGTGGTGGTGGTGGTGGTGATGGGGATGGGGATGACGGGACTTCTTCCTTTGGATCCACAGTCTTGGCTCCCTTTGCAGGCATCAGTGTTGTATCGCCCGATTCGGCCGTGCTCAGCATCTCGCCATCGTGCCGCCGCCGCCGCTGCTGCTGCTGCTGCTGCTGCTCATCATGCTCATGACCAACCCCTTCCTCCGTCGTCTTGAACGTCCGCTCGACGAGACTGTAAAAGCTCGAGCACGAATACCGCGCTTCGGCCCTGTGATCCCTCCCATACGAAGACTGCAACGAAGACGTCGACCGCATATGCGCCCTCTGCTGACGAAGTAGGCTTCGGGGCGGTCTCGAGATGACAATGGGCGGGGGCGCAGCCGAGATTGACGACGGTCCTTCGGCGCAGCTCGTGGGTGAGGAATGCAGCATGATAGACCGAGCCGTGCCCAGCTCGTAGTCCTCGTGCAGGATCTCCATCGAGTCTCGGGAGGAGCAGTCGGATGGGCCGATGCAGCTGTATGCGCTGTCTGCCGAGAGCGAGTTCCGGTGGTCAATTACAGGAAGGGTGTAGCTCCTGCTGCCGCTGCCGTTGCTCTTCATACTGTTCTGACGCTCAATCTCTTGAGGCGCCGCGAAGGGATCGGGGCCGATCTCGAATGGTCGCGGTGAGCGAGGCTCCTTGCATGGCTGGAAATCTGGCTTGGGGACGGTCAGCTTGTTGGCGGAGGAGAAGCCGGCAGAGACGGATCGGCGGAGCTGCTTGCTCCGCAGCGAGGTTGCACTGCGCACGCTCAAGCCCGACCCACCGCCGAGCTTGGACTTGAGGAAGGTGGGCGATGGGAGTGGGGGCAGGGCTTTGTTGAGGTTGGCTAGTCCGTTACCTAGCACACTCCAGCTGGACTCGTTCATCATTCGCACGTCTGAAAGAGAAGTTGGAGGACTGCAGCAGGAGATGGGAAAGAATTGGCAATAATCATCAGCTTGCTCAGCGTGCTCCATCCCCTCTTTATGTCAGGGACTTTTTGGTCAGGTCCGTCGCAGGGGTCATTTCGAGATCCGGGCAATACGCAAATGAGAAGAGGGTAGCCCAGGGAATCCCGCTTATGGACACCTCATCTCGTACATAACTCCTTATGTACTCGTACTCGTATCTGCCTCTTTTAAACTTGAGGAGGAATCCTTTTCAATAGGCGAAACGGTGTGATTCGCTTGGCAGATGGTGGTCAGCCGCAGTTCCTTGGCCCGGGTCAGAGCTGAAATGAATGGTGGTTCAGCTCATTCAACACAGCAGGCGCAGCGCAACTCTTTACAGGTGTTGAGCAGCCCACATAATGAGATCACGCTCTGAGTCGCGCGTGAAGTGCGTGATCCGTTTGATACACCTTCTGAGTTGTTCCCTCCCATGCTGCAATCCCCATTGTAGTATTTGAGCTTCCTCGTGCTGCGTACGCCGCAAGTCCAGCGTCTCACCGACTGTGGAAGGGAAATCTCAGCACACCAGGGGTCAGACGATCCGGACAGAGATGGTATAGGTTGTATTCCCAACCCAAGAGGAGGGCGGGCCTCGAGCAAACGTTCATCAAGCAAATCCAACCGCCGCACTTCCTCCCGCTCTCCTGATCCGCAGCAGTCTCTTTGCCACGAGCGCATACACTGCCTTCGTAGCCAGCTGCTCGCCCCTCATCGATGCTTCTCCACCTGAGGCATCACTGCTCCCAGCAGAGCCCGAGCCTCCCAATCTCGCCTTGGCTCCCAGATACTCCTCTCTGCCTTGCGTGCCCCACCATTCGTCCGTCCGGAGCTTGAGCGCTGCAAACTCGACTGCGTGCGACGCCGACGCATCTGATGACGCAGACGAGCTCGGCGCAGAATCCAGCAGTTGGAGCAGGACAAAGGCTGTCGCTATTTGAGTGGGCGAGGGAGGCGACGCGGCCGACAGGGAGGCCGTTCCTGTTGCACTCAGGGCCACAGAGCCGGCGTCCGTTGCACCGTCGTCAGTCACGCCCGCGTCCGGTCCCAGCATAGGCTTGCTAGACAGGACGCTCGCATAGCCTGTTCCATTTCGCAATGGGTACGCCAGAGCATGGAGCGCAGAGTAGACGCTCTGAAAGTTGGAAGCTGTCGCGGCTGGGACGAGTGACGGCGCCACTGACGAAACGAAGCGAAGGACGTCCCCAAAGGCATTGTTGATGTTTGTGCTGATCCGTTCCAACTCTGGCGTGGAGGCCGGGACGCCGACCAAAGACGAAGACGAGGATGCTGTCGGAGTAGCTTGAGACGTCGGCTGCACTTCCTGTGCAACGGCAGCGGGGGCAGTCGAGACTTGGGCTCTGTGAGAGATAACTTTGGATGGCGTGGGCGATAATACAGAATTGTCTACCGAAGAGCCTGCCGTCAGAGTCTGGTTCCGTGCTGCGATTGGTGTCGGTGAGACGGTCTCATCGCCCACATTTTCATCTTCATCCTCCTCCTCTTCCTCCTCGGTGGCTTCGATGAGCACCTTGGAGTCCCGTGGAGGAACAGACGCGTTCCTCTCTGCCGTCCTGTCGAGGGCGGAGAGGCCCCGACGAGGAGTGGGACCGCCCGCGACACCAGAATCGTTCCCGGCCCTGGGTGTGCTCGGATACGGTCGAGCTCCTCCCGGTCCAATGCTGCCCCGGAGCGAAGGCGTTGCCAGATCAGCTGCTGCTGTCACGCTGGCCATAAAAGGCCCCGCCGCACTAGCCAAGCTGCCGCCTCCAATAGCTGCAGCTGCAGCCGCAGAAGAAGACAATGCAGATCGACGAGATTTGCCTCCGAGGGCCGAAGATGAGCCCGCTCCCCCGCCCATGGCCAAACTAGACATTCTCGGGCCTTTTCTAGCGCCGAGTGCACTGCTGCCTCTGCCTCCCGCTCCTCCACCGAGTCGAGAAGGAGGTGGGCCCTCAACAACGCGTGAAGAGGCCGCAATCTTGCGAGGACTCATGAGCACATCCCGCTCGCCATGCAATTCCTTGATAAGCTGCTCGAGAGCAAAACAGTCGAGGTCGTCCCTCTGGAGTTCGGCTTGAAGGGCTTCGTACTCGCGCCGACGGCGGATGCGAGCGTCTTGCTTGCTTGCTGTGGCCGTAGCGGCATCTGTAATCGTAGTCGAGGATGATTGTGGTTTCTTAGGGGTGAGGGGCTGCGACTGATGCAAGGCGTCGCTGGAGATTCCACGTTGGGCGGCCGCCGCTTCTGCCTCTGCAAGTGCGGATTCCGACTCCACAATCAGACGTAGACCTTCGGTATTCCGTTTCTGTAGCGCCTTTATGTGTTTACGAGCGCGAGGGGCCTTGTGACTGAAATGAGCCGTCGCATGGTCAGCACTTCTTCGCTTGACCAGGGTCGACAAGGTGCTGAGAACTTACTAGTTATCCAGCAGTTTCTGGGCAGCAAGTAGGAGTGTGCTGGCGTCATAGTCGTCTTGACCCGGTTTACCACCAGCCGGTGTTGGTCTTCGTAGAGGTGTGGGTGGTACATGTTGCTTGATTTCGGGTCCCTTCGGGTTGAGGAGGGCATACTGCTCTTCAGCAGTCATTTCATGAGCCGAGGGCTGTACTTGTGATGCCTGCTGTCCTGCTTGAGATGGATTCTGCTGTTGGGGTTGTGGAGTGGCATAGTGGAAGAGCCCTGCCTCGACTGGATCAGCATCGCGGATGTAGGAGAGCACGGGCAAGTCGTGGTTGTTGAGGAGTGCATTTGTGAATGGCTGAGGCCGTCGAGAGTCGCGGGCAATGTTCTGATGAAGAGATTGAATGCCACGCAGAGTGGCAGACAGACTGGCAAGTTCGGTCTCCATGTTGATGCGTCCACGAGCGTGAGGAGCGAGGTGGACGAGGAAAAGATCAACACTTCCAACAATTGTATCAGACGCGCCCGCTTCTAATAAAGCGCGTCGCGCCGCTTCTTTCGGCCGAGAGATCCGCCCAGCCAGATGACCATCACACCATCGGCCTCTTGATGAAGCATTTCTTCTTGGCCAGCTCTCCAAACTTGAACGACATCGGTCGCGAACAAAGAACACCATCGCAGTCATGGCGACCAACATCACCTTCCATCCAGGAAACGTCAAGTACGATGAGCGCTGTGAGCTGCTCAAGGCCCGCGGCGTCACCGTCTGGTTCACCGGCCTCTCCGCGTCCGGCAAGTCCACAATCGCAACCGCGCTCGAACAACATCTGCTCCACAACCACGTCTCAGCCTACCGACTCGACGGCGACAATGTCCGGTTCGGGCTGAACAAGGACCTCGGCTTCTCGCCCAAGGATCGCGAGGAGAACATTCGTCGCATCGCAGAGGTCTCGCTGCTTTTTGCTGACTCGGCTACCGTCACCGTTGCCAGCTTCATCTCCCCGTACGCAGCCGATCGGGATCTGGCTCGGCAACTGCATGCGAAGCACGACCCTCCCTTGCCGTTTGTCGAGGTCTTCGTGGATGCCAGCATTGAGGAGTGCGAGAAGAGAGATCCCAAGGGACTTTACAAGAAGGCCCGGGCCGGCGAGATCAAAGGTAAGTTTCCTAGGCCTTACTGTTCATCTCTGCTCTTCTTGAGCAGCTCCGCTAGCTACGCATAGAAATGAAGCTCACCATCATTGCGTCTCTTTCCTTCAGAATTCACCGGCATCTCGGCCCCATACGAGGCTCCGAAGAACCCAGAAATCCACATCCCCGCTGGCAGTCAGTCGGTCGAGGACTCCGTCAGACAAGTGACCCAGTACCTTATCGACAACGGCTACGTCAAGCTCTGAGGACTCGGAGCACGCTGCCTCTCTCAGGAAAGAAGGAGCCAACACAAACTGGGGACGCTCGGTACTGTCACGATTATAGGGCTCTGGAGCATTTCAATCATATTGCTGTTGCATTAGAATGACATGTGCAGGCGTGCCATATTGCCAGCGTCCAGCAACATGCGAGGCTTCACTTCAGATAACGCGGAGAGACAACCGCTCCAAGTGCCGACATGTGTTGCTTGCGCAATTGCAAATGAAGAAGTAATTGCATACAGCGGAAGTGCAGGGAACAGGGGGAAGGCTTGGAGAGTGTAGACAAGATACTCGAGCTCCCCTCATCAAGGGTTCGGTCCAATGAAGGACCTCACCTCGACTGGGTATAGCGTGCGACGGCCATGTTATGTTCGAATGATATCTTTTGTGTTCTCCAAGGAGGCTGTGTGGACAGTCCTGCTTCTGAATCCGCATATGTTGAAGGTGGGACGTGCATGTGAGAAGATGAATGTGCGCAACAAGGAAGAAGCAGCACAATCAACCCCAAAGTCGGACAGGCTTGCCCATGGTGCTCTTGACGTGGAGCGAGCCAACGTTCTGCCAGCCCTTCTTGAGCAGAGAGACGAGGAAGTTGATGGCCATCATGGTGTTGGCAAGGAGCTGGTCGTCGTTCATCTGGACGTGGCCAATGGCGACACCGAGGCAGAGAACCTTCTTGAGCTGGAACTTGATGGTGCTCTTGACCTCGATGACCTTCTTCTCGAGGTCCTCAGCGTGGGAGACGGGAGTGGGGAACTTGCCGGCCTTGGAAAGACCGGGACCCAAGAGACGGGGGATCTGCTTGATCAGAGCTTCGGAAGCAAGGAAAGCGTCGTACTTCTTGGCGAGCTGTGGAAGGGAAGAAATGACAGTGTCAGACATGTCGCGACATTCGAATCCACGAGGATTTAGGCAAGAGGAGCTACACACCTTCTTGACGAGCTTCTTGTTCTTGTTGAGCTTCTTCAAGTCCTCGACGGTCATGTAGTCCAGTTCGATGAGCTTGGCACGGTCAACGTCAGCAGCGTCGGCCAGAATGCACATGGCCATACGGGGACGGGGGATGTGGGGGAGCTTGACGGAGCCACTGAAACGCTTGTCACGTTGAGGGTCGTAAGCCTTGAGACCAATCTGGAGCTCGACGGTCTCGCAGAAGTTGCGGCGCTTCTCCTCAGAAGCCTTGAGGAGGCCTTGGAGCTGTTGTCGCACGCTGGAAACGCTGATCTTGGACATGGCGGGCTACACTGAAGTACAAGAGTGTGATGGAAGAGTTGCTGGTCGACATTGCCTGCAGCAAAAGGTGAAAAACTTCCTGAGCGCCGGCTGGCGACATTGCTCACGTGAGCTGGTCCGAAACGACACACCATGTTGCGAATTTGTCATCACACTCTCGGCCGAACCATTACATCTCCAGGACACACGCTGCCGTGCAACTGAGGCACAACTCCCAAAGCTTGCTGTCCCTGTCCTTGTCAAAGACGAGCCAGATTGGAGTTGATGAGTGTAGATTACAAAGTAGCAATGGAGCCCGGAAGTGAAGATGAAATGACCGCGATCAGACGCGACGCGACGTTCAAGACCAGAAAATGGACTAGATCCCCGCGGGCAACATCATCGAAGAGGTCACCTTGTCGCCGGCCGCAACGCCGTCCTCCTCATCGTCATCCTCGTCATCGTCGTCAATTTCGACGTCCTCGTCATCATCAACATCTTCCTCGTCGTTGTCGTCCATATCCACATCCTTGGCTCCGCTTGATTTCCGCCCTTCGCCTTTGCTCTTCTCTTTCCGCGCCTTGATGCCGCCGTTGGTCTCTACTACTGACGATTTCTCTGCAGACCAGTACGCGAGAGGGGTGATCCGGAACTCGGACATCTGAATGACGAGATGCTTCAAAATTTGGGCCTGTTGATAAAGTCACGAAGAGAAAAGTCAGCTACATCAGGACAAGAACGCGTCATCAAGACTACATACGCTTTCTGCTGTCAATGTTTGACCCTTCTTGCAGACAGTGTATTCTCTGAGCAACGTTGGCACTCCTCTCTTCAATTCGGTGGGCATGCCAAGCGCACGTAATTGTGTTTCCATGTTGTGCGGTAGCGTCTCTGGTGGGTCTGTGCGGATCATGACGGGTCCTGGTTGGATCATAGCAAGAGAGCGGACGGGATCAGTACAAGATTTGAGCAGACATTGATTGTTACAGGTCACAGAAAGAGACTGACCTTCTGGAAGGACGATGTCTTCTGTAGCCTTGGTTCCTCCTCTGGCGTAGTCTTTCCTGGAGTGAGTAGCAAACCAATCAAGAACTTCTTGCGGAGGCGTTGCTGTGAGCAGGATTCCAACTCGACCTGAGAGTCTCTGCAAGCACATCAGGAAGAATTGCTTCAGCAAGCAACTCCGGCAGGGACGTGAGCATAGGAGCTGACTCACCTTTGCCAGTTGGCTCAACCCCGGCCTCAGCTCTGTCTCTGGCGATGTTCCCAATGCAAAGGAGAGCACCTTGATCTTGCCATAGAAGATCTTGGAGCCTTTCCAGAGCTCCCTGACCTCGTGCAAGAAGGTGGCCCGGTCAGATTGGATCTGGATGATCCAAATGTATGGAAACTCCTCGGCTGCCGCGCGGACCTTGTCGAGGAGGCCAGTCTTGTGCTCGCGAGTCTTGCGGGTGGTCTTGGTCAGCGAGATGACCTTGTTTCTCTTCGTGCGGGGCATATTGTCGTTCGAAGTCGGTTGCTGTGTGATGTGGTTGAAGCTGTACTGAAGCTGCTGTCTTCTTGGTCCTCTTGGTTCTTTCTGAGCTTTCTTCTGTCCTCCCAAAAATTTTGTGGAACCGGGATGTGGCTTGGCTCCAGATCGGGCGATGCGCATACAGTCACGTGTGCCGTCAACAAAGAGCGCGTTGAAGCCACACAAGAGCCGCGACACGCGCTCAGCCCGCTTCTGAGCGAGAGCAACACTTGCTTCGTGACAATCATCTGCTCATCGCGACGATCATCACTCCCGTACCAACGGCATCAGAACGGCTTGAGAGCTCAGCACGGTCATCGCTTCGGAAATTGTGCGCATCCTTCTCTCGATATGCGGACGCGCAGAGCAGCGGGCGTGCCAGAAGCTGTGGTCAGTACGCGTTCGGGCGGCTTGACAACGCGCTCAACAACCAATGCAAAGAAACGGAAGGCGCCCGTCGCCAACAATGCTACAGCATCCGCTGCATCAGAGTCGCCTGCTCGTCCTAATCGCTCCCGATCTGCATCTACACGTACTCCACTTGCCACTAAGAACGCGCACTCATCTTCCACCAACACTGCATTTTCGGGAAGCGACCTCATCCGACCAGCTTCAGCTTTGGCTGAGCTTGCCTTGGGCAGTGGCCAGGGTGCTGATGATAACGATGATCTCGGTCTATCCAAGCAAAAGACGACGAATCCAGCGATCAATACTACGAAAACAACAGCTGCAAGTACGACCCGCCCTAGCTTATCCCAGCTTGTGGACGAAGCTCTTTTGCCGCCGGATGAGCCTGCGGCAGCAAAACAACTTTCAAGAGCATCCGGGAAGCCGACTTCATCTTCTGCTTCACACACACGAGGGCCGAACCGTCAGCTTTCCACGACGTCGACGTCTACCAGAACGAGCAGCAGCACCAAATCTACTTCAGTCGCCAGCCTGCTCAGCAACCGGAAGGCAGCACGCAAACAGACGGTCGCACCGGGTGGTTTCTATGGTCAGGTTCAACGCGCACCTGTTGTCAGTCATCGCGCTGCTCCCGCCATCGCCACGGCTTCCAGTCAGGCTAAAGCGTCCGTAGCAACCTCGAAGGCTGCGCTTGGCCTTGAGGCGGCAGAAACCGCCTACTCCGATGAGAACGACCTGAATGGCTCTGACGAGGACGAAGAGGTGCAAACTCTGCTCAAGGCGGCTCCGCGAGAAACATCGCGCCCCCAACCTGCTGCTGTCAAACCTGTCACCAAGTCTTCAGTCACTTCGAGCAAACGTCCGGTTGCATCAGCTGCGAAGAACTACGCTTTCAAGAGAACGGGAAACTCTCAAGCAACTACTTCGGCCTCACAGGCGTCTCAAAATGCTACTTCAAGACCCAAACGTGGGCTCGTCGTCTGGGACGACGAAGACGACAAGGCGAGCGACGAGGAAGATGAAGACGATGTGGAGATGAAAATTGTTGAGGACGCCAGAGACTACAAGCAAGACAAGCTCAAGAGCCCTTCCGAACACAGCTCCTCTGACAAGGAGAATCGTGATCCTCACGCCAGTCAGACCGTCGGTCAAGTCCCACCCATCGACCCACATCGAACTATCGGGGCTGCACCTCCCTCCAAGCTAGCTCGCACCCCGCCTGCAGCTTCTCGGGCGCAACAGACCCAAGCCGACCTAATCAGAAGTGGGCAGACGAGCGTTAAAGGTACGGCCAACAGGACGCCATTCGCGGTGCTCCTAGATGTAGGTCCATCGCACTCTACACCTTTGAGCAGTGGCCCTCGTATTGGACGATCAGGGACCAGTTCAGCGTCCCCATCCAAGCAGGTGTCGAAAAAGGACAAAGGGAAGCAAAGAGCGATCATGCCGGAGGTCCAGTCTCTTCGGAAGCACAAGGAGAGCGGTCACGGTCTTGCCTTCAAAACGTCGGCGACTGCCTCTCGACTGGGTCGATCCAAATTTCTTCCCTCTCCCTCCATTTACACCGACTCTCCTCTGATCGCCCCAGCCCCTGATCTGAGCTCCAGCATTCCTCCTTCCGATGACGTGTTCCTCTACATGCCGCCTGCTACATCGGCCCTACCAGCTTTCACCGGCTTCGTTGAGGACAGCCTGCCCATGCTTGGGCCAGACGAGAACGAGGCAGGCATCGGGGTGAATCTTGAACTCGAAGACGATCTCGAGCAATTGGACTCTGAAGGGGACGGACAGGAGCCTGAGCAGGAAGTGAGCTCCGAGGAAGACTTTATTCGCTGGCCGGAACAGGAGAACAGGAAAGCGTCTCGAACGACGGGCCGAGCCGATATGGATGAGGACTTGGAGATGATTGATGCTCTTCCACGAGCCGACACTGTTGGCGAGAAAAGCTTCGATTCGCTCGCAGAAGACTTGTTCCCAGGCACAGGTGCGGCGGGAGCCAGTACGGCGGCCACACGGATCCGGTCGGTGGCGGATACCTCACTTTCTTTTGATCAGGAAAACGACCCATATGGCTTTTTTGCTGCTGAA
This sequence comes from Tilletia horrida, assembly GCA_001006505.1. Taxonomy (NCBI): domain Eukaryota; kingdom Fungi; phylum Basidiomycota; class Exobasidiomycetes; order Tilletiales; family Tilletiaceae; genus Tilletia; species Tilletia horrida. Next base: position 25,295 of record LAXH01000009.1, read on the forward strand.
GCCAAGCTGCGAGCGCGACGGGAGAAGGAGAAGGAGCTCCGGACCCAACCTGGCCTGGACACCCTCGACGAGCTGCTTGACGGAGGCCTGTCGAATGATGCGGCAGCCGGTAAGAACGAGAACGAAATTGGACGAACCCAGGCCTACGGACTTGACCTGAAGACGGATCGAATGCCGTTTGCCAGTCCAAGTCCGGTTCAATCTGAGGATGAGGACGAGGCTCCTGTCGATGGCGTTGGCAAAGGCAAGCAATCCTCCTCGCAGACAAAATCCAGGACCGTGACGAAAACATCCACTCCCGCCGAGGCGAGCCGAGATGAGTCGTTCAGTCCAGTACGCAGATCCACACGAGTCCGACAAAGGAAAGAATCTGTCATTGAGGTTTCGGACAGCGAATCGAGCTCCGAAGCTGAGAAGGAAGTCGTTGCCAAGAAGGGAAGAACTAAAAAGTCAGAGGGGACTGCAAGGGAAGAGGTCGACGACGACGACTCTGAGGCATACGACACAGATCTCCCTCCGCCTGGATTCACATGGTCCACCGTCACCTCAAGCAGACGTCGAGCCGGTTTCGCTCGCCCTACTGCCAACGAGCCTTTTGATTCCGAAGATGAGGGCAGAGGTCGGTCATCCTCAGGAAGCAGCGCTGCAAAGGAGACTGCGAAGAAGCGCGCCACGTCCAAGAAGGGTCAAGAGAAGGAACTGCGGCTGTCGGATCTTGTCAAAATGCTGCCCAGGCGGTCGAAACATACCACAACAGCCACATATGGCTCCCGCAGCAAAGGCAAGGGACGGTCTGCTTCGGCGACCAAAACGGCTGCTGTATCTATCGGCTTGTCCGACTCAAGCGACGATGACGACGATCGCCAGCAGCGGGAGAGCTCTGTGGAGTCTTTGTCCGAGTTGCCCGATACCAAGGCACTGACTGCAAGAGAGCGCGCCCGACCCAAAGCTCGCCGTCAAGCCCCTGTGGAGAGTGACGAGGAGGAGAATAATGAGCAATTCAGCGAAGATTCCGGCGAGGACGAGGAAAGCGCAACGGGACGGTCCAAGCGAGGAACTGGAGGTCGACGCGTCGTCTCCACGTCCCCCACCAGGAGCTCAAAACCAACGAAGAAAGGCGAGGCTCAAGGCAAGAAGGCAGCGAAGTCATCCACCACCTCCAAGTCGAAGACGGCAGCTCCCAAGAGCAAACAAGCGACAGCAAGCACAGCTGCACCAACTCGTCGAAGTAATCGAAAGGAAGCTGCGAGCCGCAGTAGTGATAGCATCACCAACAGTAATGTCAGCAGCAGTCGCAAGCGGTCTCGAGAAGAGACAGAGGACGAAGAAGAAGCGTCCGCCTCGAGCTCTCAAAGAGGAGCTAAGCGATCCAAGCAGGTGGCGTTCACCAAGGTGAGTAGTGCGGTCGCGTGCCTCCGGCACATGCTTCATGCTCCATCCACCGCCCGAGCCCGAGCTGACCACTCCGTGTTCTGGTGTGCATTTTGGCGGACAGAAGGGCAAGGGATCTGCATCAACGCTTCGAAACCGAATCAAACTAGAGCAACGGCCGAGGGATGAGCTTGATGACTTTGAGCTGGACACAGAGCTGGTCATCTGATTTCTGCTCGCGTCGACTTCGTGTGAAGTACCGCTGCGTTCTCTTGGTTATTTCTCCTCGGCCACAACCAAGTGTATCCTAATCATTCTACCCTAACGAAGATTCCTGAGCATCTGAGCCTTTGAACGTTTTGCGTGTCTAGAAGGTTAAGAGTAACAGAAGCACTCTTCTTGGTCAGCCCAAGAGAGCGATGGTGACCTAGGTTCTGTTGGCTGCATCGAAGAGCGAGCGCCAGGTGAAGAAGAGAAATGCAGAGAACATCATCAGCAGTCTTGACGTGATACTCGTATGATATGGGTTTCACCTCTCTTCCAGCTGCTCAGGATGGGGTCGAGATCAAGATGGGTCCCGAGGCGGTGCAGACGACCAGGAAGGTCACGAGGAATGCTATGGATTACGGTTGAGCTATGAAAAGTACATGAGCTCACGGTGCACATCTCCACCTTTCCACCCTTCCTACCTTCCTGACCCCGACTGAGCTCATGTACTTTTCATAGCTCAACCGTAATCCATATCATTCCTCGTAACTCTCCTTTTTGTCGTCGTCTGCACCGCCTTAGGACCGACCTTGGAGTGCTTCTGTTACTGTCCACCACCTTCTAGACACGCAAATCGTAGTTTGTACTTTTTCTGCATCAAGCGCAGGTGTTCCTCCGATCTTGTTCGTCACTGCCACGTTCGCCGCAGGCCTTTGCGGCACCATGGTGTGCCTGCATGACTCTCCGCCTTTGTCCAGCAACCCAAATCAAAAGGGTCAATCATCCAATCAATGAACGGGACTGCAATTTCTCAGAATGCAAAGGAAGACACCGTAGCCGATTTGGATCTCCCGCAATCCCGTCCGTTCTTGGCCTTGTGGGATGATTCGATGATGACCCTCGCCATCGGCATCTGAAGAGACCATCTGAAGATAGCGATCCGCAGATGCTTCCCTTCGGTGCTCTTGGTGCTGTTGGAGCGCCTGGAAGAACACATTTGGACTCGCGGCGACCAGATAGCAGTAGGCCCCCTTCTTAAGGACATGGGAGAACGACGTCAGCAGAGAGGTGTACAGCGCTATCAACTTTCGTTGGGCAGAGACGCGATAGCCCCAGGGTAGATCCTGTAGGTTCAATGCTTGGTCAGTGATGGAAATGATACAAAACCACGTTCAGCAAAGTGTAAACGTACTGTCATGATCAAATCGACTGATTCCGGGCCGTGCACGAATGCTGCCAGCTCGGATGGCTTGGATGAATCGACCTGATCGCTGATAAGACTGATTGAAGAGCCGGCCGATATGGTAGCTGCTCCTTTGTCAGATGAGTCAGGTGTCGATGATCTGTTCTGGACTGCAAAGCCGCTTTGTCGAAAGACTTCTGCGGCGCGCTGAGCTAGGCGGGCATCGACATCGCAAGCGTAGATCCTGATCGGTGTGTACCGTGCCGAATCTGTTGTAGGTATTCTTCTGGACTGAAGTGCGGCGGCTAGTTCGACAGCTAGGCCACCGGTGCCACAGCAAGGCTCGAGTATGCTGACCACATTCGCTGAGCTTTCTTGAATGCCGTAAGCGCATATAGGAAGCGTAGCAGTGAGGGACAGCGCAGCGGCGCGGTAGCGGAGCAGAGCAGTCGAATTTGGGACGTCGTTCAAGAGTGAGAGGTTGCGTCGATGAAGGGGAATCAGGTCCGGCGGTGGCACAGGAAGTCGGAACAAGACGGCGAGAGAACCCGGTACGTTGAACTGGCGACTCTCCTTTTGCTCAGCCCAAAGTGAAGGAACCATCTTGAGTGTGATGTCGAGATCTGGATTGCGAAGATCGACCTTCCAACTTGAAAGCTCCGTCGAGTTATTAAGCCATCGCCACGCCTGAGGAAACAAGCCTTTGAACTTGAGCACCTGCGCCCGGTGGCGTAAGGAGGCCCGAGAAGACTTACCAAGTCGGCAGCTTCCTTCTCAACATCACAGCCTCTGAGCCGAGGAAAGAGGTATTGACCACGCTCGAAGGTCAGTCGGAAGGACCTTGGCTCTTGTGTGCCTCCAAGCTCGCCTTGATCTTTGGACTTCGCTCCGGATGCGACTTGAAATATCTTTGTCCAGGCTCCCAGAGCGGCGGACAGGGTGTTGGATACCTGAGCCTCGTCCCATACGCGCTTGATGAAACGGAGCAGCTCTTCCTCGTTGGTTGTCCACGGGGTCTGAATGGGCTCGTCGGAGAAAAGGAAAGGCTTCGGATTGAGGTTGGACTTCTGAAGGGGTTGCTTCCTCAGGGCGTTCTTCGCCTCCTTGGCACCGCTGGTGGAGACCTCGTCATGCAGAGCATCGAGCAAGGCTTGTGGAAGCCCGCTGTGGTGGATGAGCAGATACGACGCACGTACTGTTGGAAGTCTGCAGAGTAGATGAAGTGCAGTCGCTACTGAGGCAGCATTCGGAGAATTACTGGCAGCGGAGGCACCGCCACCCTCGATCAGGATGTGTGCGCATCCTGGAGCCGTCTTGGTTTGAACATGAGCTGCGCTCTGTCCAAGAAGCAGTCTGAGCTCACGCTGGACAGTGTCCTCCAGGCCTGGCAGGTGAGGGATCAGAATCAGAAGTCAGCTGGGGCATTGAGCTGAGCTGATCTGATCTGAACTTGCACTTTGCTCACCATGGAAGACCTCGACAACCACAGAGGCGCTGCTCGAGTCGAGGATTGACTGGGTCCAAGTGGGCCATGCGTGTGAGGAGACAGGCACATCGGCCACAGCTCGTACCTCGGCCCGCGCTACCATCCCCAAGAAATCATATAGATGGGAAGTTGCCTGCTTCTCAATCTCTTCGTCCTCAATCCTCTGGGTCTTTCCGAGGAGCCGGAGTTGCGTCGCATTCTGTTTTCCCTTTGTTCTGCTGCTCAACTCCACGGGCCATGCTAGACTCCATCTTCTGCACAGGATCACAAGCGCATCCTCATTCGGAGAAATGCGACGCCCGCCTCGCCCGCTTGTTACCGTCAGTGTCGCCGGCTGAAGAAGGCATTGGAGACTCAGACACTCAAGCTGTACTGTATGTAGCGAGGTGTGGAGGAGCGATGGCAACCGCCTCAACTGTGGCGAAGCGGACTTCCGCGTACTTTAGCCGGGCGGAGAAGGCAGGAGACCCATCAACATGACGATCCAGCAGATGAAGGGGCCGAGCTGCAGCTGAGCAACGAGGGACTCCGGGACCGCTGTACACACAGCCGGCAGTCAGGGATCCCTTGTGCTGCAGGGCAGTAGCGACGGAAGCGGCACCGAGCTGGCTCGAGCAGAGATCGACCCTTCTACTATCCCGCTGACAACCCTGGGAAGCAGAGCACTCTCCTTCCTGATTCAAAGCAAACAAGCTCACAAAAACAGGTATAACAGAAGCTGAACCTGTTGCCTTTGCTAAGCCGTCTTGCCCCCGCTCAAATCTTCATCCACTAGTCCTGCTACATTCTTGCCAGCATCGTTCTCTTTTTCCCAACTCTCATTGCTCATTCCAACCTCGACTCTTTGTAGACATGCAACGCTCCGTCTTCGCATCCGCCGCGCTCGCCGCCTCCGCCTTTCTCATCGGCGCAAACGCGCTTCCAGCTACCAGCTCTGCCTCAGCAACCGTCTCTTGCAGCTCCACTCCACTCTGGTCCAACCACGGATTGAACATCACCGAGCTCCTCGGCCACTCCAAGCCAGGCGTCATTGCCACCGGCACCAATCACAACTCCCACGATCGTCTGCTGGCCTACCGAAACGCAACCGAGTACACATCCCAATGGGCATTCCACGTCTGCCAATTTGACGGTGTTCCCAAGACCAAGTCAAGCGATGACGTTGTGTACGGTCGCCTCAAGCTTTACGGTGAGGCATGCGCTGTTGTGGATGCGTATCCCAAGCTTGATTCGGGCGTAGGCGAGATCGTCTGGGTCGAAGCCTGTGCTGGAAAGAAAGAAACTGCCAAGGCTACCCGCCAACTGTTTTCCTACTCCAAGTCATCTAAGTGAGTGCTCTGACCCAGAGCCTTGGCTTCGAGAAAGAGAGTTCTACAGAACTGACATCCCTTGGATCATCAGAGAGATCCAGTTCATTGGTGACTCGGCGAGCAAGAGATCAACAGGCGTCTACGTCTTTGCGATCCACGAGGATGACTATCTGCCCAAGTTCCCACTGAAGGAAGTTGCGATTCGGAAGGCGGACACGTTCAGCTCGAAGCATTACAAGATTACCCGGGCTTGAACTCCGTCCTGCGCGCGGACTCAAACGCATGAGACATTTTCTGTAGCCCCTTCGCCGACTCTGTATATAGCAAGAAGCGAATCCTCAATACATGTCGCTTTCAAGCCGCTGTTGCGCACATCTTTGACTGCTTGCCTAGAATCCTTCTGGGCCGAGACCCGAGCGACACAACCAGACTAGACTTGTTGATTGCCAAAGATGTTGCAAAGGGTATCACGAGACTGATGCTAGGGCCGGACTCAAGAACTGGACTCCTGCAGAAGCGATGCTGGTCAAAGCCTCCGTATCCACCTGGAGCGCATGAGCAACTGCTTCAGACGCATTATCACCAGTGCCTCCCGTACCCGTCTCCACGAGCGTCGCTTTTGATTCTGCGCCGGCTTCCGCTATTGACCCTTCCGATGGCTGCTGCTGGCGAGACGGACTCGTTTCTTCGTGCGCTTCCTTTGCATCTGCATCACCTATTGCGACGCCCTTGGACGCCGACTTGCCAGTCTCGATCGCACTGTTGAGCACGAGCAACAACCGCGAGTTCCGTAACGAAGCTGCTCGCTTGCGCTGCTGCTGATGAAGCGCAGTAGGACTGATTCCTTCTGCCGATGGCGTAGAAGGAGCAGGTGCCTGTTGGAAGGGATGCTCAGTCGCATTTGAGGAAAGAGAAGGTGAGAGTGGAGGCTCGTCGTGATAGTGTTGCTGTGGAGGCGAGTTCGGTGCGGAAGAAAAGGAGGGGGTGGCCCCGCCTGGTCCAAGAGGCTGTACCAGAATCAGGCCCAGCTGCAGCCACGAGGGATCGTACCGAAGTTTTGTGAGATGTTCACTCCGCATTTGAAGCACTGATTTGATGCAAGCGATGTGGACTCACTGGCGACTCGAAGACGAGGGGCACATTCGGTTGCTCGCTCATCAGGTTCTCTCTCCATGCCAGAGTAGCCATTCCACCCAGCACTCTCCCCCGTTCCTCGCCGCTGAGAGAGGGCAAGATGTGAGCCGGAGTGGAGGCGCTGGCCAAATCTTCCTGAGCCTTTTCATCGAGCTGTGGGCTGAATGCGTTCGGGGCAGGGCCGTGCGAGATGAAGAGGCCGTTGTTGGAAGGGGGAGAGGAGGTGGAGGCGAAGGCTTGAGATGGTGGCAAGGTTGAGGCTGAAGCATACAGTTGCCCGGAGTGTGCGAGCACGATGAGGGCAGTGTGTGGGTGATGGTGATGCTGCTCTTCCGCTCCTGCGGCCGGAGATGACGAGTCGAGCGCCGCGGGAGCCGAGGGCTCGAGGAGCGTATTGAGCACCGCGTTGATAGTACCTAACCTGATCATCCCGTGTGTCTGTCTCTTGTGCCGCGCTTGCTGTCGATGGATGCGGTTCTCAATGTCATCTTGAGGTTCGTCTGTGCTATCTTTGGAAGCTCAGGCAATCGAAATGCCGTGATTTCCGAAGAGTGCTCGCTCCCAAAAATTTCCTCTAGCGCGAAGAGCATTCGTTCCTCATCATCTGCTCCCACAGACCTTGCACAAGTCAAGCAAAGAGCTCGACAAGATGGATTCCAACGCCTTCGATGAGCACCGCATCACCGAAGATGACATTCAAGAGGAGGTCCCTGTAGACCCATCCAACGTCCAGCAGAGCGATGCCATGGACCAAGACGTGCCTGCCTCCAACAGCAAGGTTGCGACCGTTCAAGATCTGGACGGCGACGAGGCCATGGACGAGGATGAAGATGGCGAAGGAGACGATTTCACACCCATCCACGACACTTCCCTCGCGTCGTTCCCCTTGCATGCGCCCAAATCCATCTTCTCGCTCACCCTCCACCCAAACTTCCCTCAGCCACCTCATGCCCTCTCAGGAGGCGAAGATGACAAGGCTCACATCTGGAACACAATCTCTGGCGAGCTGGTCGCTTCGTTGGAGGGCCAACATACAGACAGTGTGATCAGTGTGGGATGGAGTGCCGATGGAAACTTGGTCGCAACGGCGTCGATGGATGGAACCGTCAAAGTGTGGGGAAAGGATGATCAGGCTCCTGCGAACGCGGAGGGAACGGAGTCGTGGAAGGTTGTCGCTGCGCTGGAGGGCCCCGATGAGATCACTGTGAGTATATCGAGCAGGCTGAAACACAAGGGCGTTCGTACTCATCGATGTCGATGCTTTCATGCGCAGTGGATGTCCTGGCATCCCAAAGGACCCGTCCTTGTCGCTGGCGCACAAGACGGAACAGTCTGGATGTGGCAGCTTCCCAAGGGCGGCGTGATGCAAGTCTTCTCCGGCCACACCGCACCCTGCACCTGCGGCAGCTGGACACCCGACGGCAAGCGACTGCTCACCGCCTCGGAAGATGCCTCGCTGTTCCTGTGGGACCCACGATCTCCCTCACCGTTGGCCAAGCTGAACCCGCATTCGGAACCGAGGTTCCAGCCCTTTGCAGAGTCTGGCGGCATCACGTCTTTGGCGATCAGTCCGGATGTGGAGAGTGGGGGAAAAGTTGCCGTTGTGGGTGGAGCCGGAGGCATGTTGCGAGTGGTGAGCTTACCTCCTCTGCTTACCACTGCGGACGTCGAGGCCGGTTCGAGTTCGGGGCCGCTACAAGTCAGGGCGGTGCTGGAAGGCCATCAAGACGGAGACAGTGTAGAGGCGATTGAATTCATCGACTTGTTGGGCACAGGTGCGGCGTCCAACGCGTCCACGGCATGGACCACGGTTGTCACAGTCTCCACCGACGGCAAGGCGATTGTCTGGGACCTGTCAACGAACAAGGCGAGATTGAGCGTATCGCACCCTACAGCCACGGCTCTACCTTCACCAAACGCTCAACAGCAAATACAGGCAGGATCGTCAAATGCACCCAAGAGTGGTGTTCCACTGTCGCCTATCACATCTTTGGCGGTACACAAGGGCACACCGATGTTCACAACGGCTGCTGCACCAGATCCGAGTGCGATTCCGGCCCGCCCGGCGCTCAGCGCTGTTCCTGAGAACGCCACTTCATCGGGCGAGGGCGGCGTACCACAGGGTGGGGAAGAAGAGGACGAGATCAGTCCTCACGGTACACTGTGTACATGGGACGCGCGAACCGGGGCCCTCTTGGCCCTGCACACCGGATTCATGGACGGAGTGCTAGGTTTGGCCGTCGGACTGGATCCGGACCAGAGCTTGGATTCGGGGTCGCACTCTGTCGATGCGGTTGCGTTGGCGAGGGGCAATCCGACCGCCGGTGGGAGAGCAGCCCAGAGCCAGGCAACGCGGGTGGGCGGGAACAAGAGATGGACTGTCATTGGCGCTGGAGATGAGGGAGTCGCGCTTGTATTCAGGGTGTGATCTCTACCTGTCTGGCCTCCTTGGAAATGCACATACGCCTGATTGGCTGCTCCGATGCTTCTCTGTCGGCTTTCTTGAAGGCAGCGTGATGAACTGTGAGGCAGAGAGAGCCGAACTTTATCCGATCGAGTTCGATGATGATATCTGAAATCTTGGTCCTCATGGTGAACAGGAGGAGGAGGACTGTCACCGTCCTGGACTGCGACTCTATGGACAGCTCTCTCTGATCAGCTCTGCGCAAGCGAAAAAAGCCAAGCAGAATGCCTGCCTCACGTCCCAGCATTCCTGGCCCCGGCGCCAGCAGCAATGGCGCTGGACCGTCAACTGTCGCCCCGGCTGCCTCATCTTCCGTCATGGTGCCGATTGCTTCAACGAGCACAGCCGGATCATCGTTGATGACAGCAGCAGTAGGAGCAGCAGCAGCAGGCTCAGGCAACAACACGCCCGGGAGACAACCACCCCAAAGCGTGGCTGACGTCGTGGCCGCAAGCGTCGGCGGCCGTCGAGAGCGCAAACGGAAACGGATACACTACTCGTGCGCAGAATGCCATCGGCGCAAATCCAAATGTGACCGCAAGACTCCCTGTCAGCCTTGCATCGATCGTGGGTTGGGCGACACTTGTCGGCCTTTTGAGGACGGGGACGAACATGGCGATGCACGAGATCGGCTGGGCCGGTTGGAAGACATAGTCGAGGGGTTGGCTACCGCGCATGCAGAGCTCGCGAAGGAGCTCGCCATCTTGCAGAAGGCGTATCAGCAGCAGCAACGCTTGCTCCCTACTGCGGCCAGGCGCGAATCGAATGCTGTTGCTGGAGAGAATGGTTCGATAGCAGCTCCTGCGTACGTCGCAGAGGTTGCCGAGTATGGTGCCGACGCATATTCGGGCCATCGACTGCCCTCGGCTTCCCCTTCTTCCTCATCCGTGCCTCTGCCCCGGTCGCACCAGGCAAACGGGCAAGCGCCAACAGCAGGCTCACCTCACGACGGACACGAATACGGACAGCATTCATTGCGCAAAACTTCGAATGCCTCGATGGGGTTTGTTCCTGCCGCTGGCACCGGTCCCCTCTCTCTCTCTCATCAAAGATTCAACGGATCCTCTCCCGACCATACGGTCGCAAACAGTACCTCGGATGGACCACATTCGCGCAGAAGAGGCAGCTATCCTCGCTCCACCGGAGCAGCTAGTAATCAGGGGACATATGCGCGGTCCGCAGGTGAAGATGCACACATGATCACCGACAGCGACGATGACGATCATGGAGCAGCAAACGATCATTATGATGACGATCATCGCGACGATGAGGAAGATGGAATCATGCACGGCGATCACCGCTCACAACCCAAGGTCCGACTCTTGAGCAACAACAGCACCAGTGGAAGGGCTGGCGCAGCAAAAACCGAACCAGCCGACAACTTTGAAGGCGGCCTCACCGTCGAAGGTGGAATGCATGGAGAAGCCAACTGGTACGGGGCGCTGGCTTTGCCAAGTGTCAGTCGCTCCGTCATCCGAACGGAGATCAGAGGTGAACATCTCGAGATGCACGCCGACTTGCCGAGATGCCCTGCTTCCGTGATGCTCTACCGCTTGGTCCACGAAGGCGGTGCTCCGCCCGACATCCTGCAGCAACTCATGGCTGACCTACCTCCGCGGAAAGATGATTGCGATCGGCTAGTCAAACTATTCTTCAGAGATATCAATTGGACCCGAATCCCGATCCACGAGGCGAGTTTCATGTCGAGCTACGATGAACTGATGGAGTTCCGCTCGGGCCAATCTTCCTCGGAATCGGGAGAGTCAGGAGGCAGACATGCTCCCTTCCTGGCCTTGCTCTTCATTGTTCTCGCCACCGTGAAACGATCCCAGCCAGAGGAGATGGGCAGCGAGGAAGATGCAAGAAAGGGTGCCAACAAGTTCCTACACGGTTTCAAGAAGACGGCCGCGATTGCAGCTTCGATCCGGATTGATCATATCGACATGCTCGTTGCTCACTTGCTTGCTGCGCGGTGGTACACCGTCAATCGCAACTCGGCCGAGGCATGGGCTGCGTTGGGCTTTGGAGTCAGGGCGGCTCAGGCTATGGGTCTGCACCGAGATGGGTCCAAGTTGGGTCTCGATGCTGTCACGACTGAGCGTAGAAGACGTCTGTTCTCCCTAGTACAGTATCTAGACAGTACTACATCGATGGTGAGCTTCAGACTTTTTTCCGTATGGAGATCATCAAGCTAAACTCTGTCCACATCGCAGCTCTTGGGTCGACCTTTAGGCATCAATCCCGCCCACTGCGACTCGCAACCTCCCAGTGACATTGACATCGACACTATGCCCCGAAGCAGTCGCCCTCACAACGCCATAATATACCGCGAAGACGTCCCGCCCGGCATCTACGCATTCATTGCGATCCGGCACAACATCAATCGGCTCACCGCGAGGATCGTCGAACACTTCCAGAATCTTGAGAAAGCTCGCCAGTACTCGGATGTGATCACGATAGACGAAGAGCTGTGCTCGTTCAGAGACAGCCTGCCAGCGCCCTATCAGCACAAGAATGCGGACACCTCGTACGATACCATCTGTCCCTGGCTGCCACTTCACCGGTACCTGTTGAACATCGAGATCTTCTATTTCCGAATCACGCTGCATCGGCCATACATGCTGCGTTCAAGCGACAGCAAATACGATTTCAGTCGGCGCGCAGCGATCGAATCAGCCAAATCGGATCGACTGCTACGAGAGGAGTACAACCGCACAGTCGAGTGGCCCCCTCACAAGTGCCGACGCACATTCATGGGCGGCCTCTATCGCCTGTTCAACGCGACCTTGATCTTTGCTGTCGCGCTACTTGCTGATCCCAAGGGACCCGATGCGGCTGATTTTGTATCATACTTGGACGAGTTTATTGAGAAGCATCGCTCGGCGGATCGGACGGATGCGGCGACCAGGCGAGAAGTCAGAATTATCGAGGTGAGTTGTATCTTTCATGAAGAAGTCGACTGTATGCGCTGGCTTCTGATACTAAAGATCTGTGCACAGCTCTTCCGCGCCAAAGCGTTAGATCCGACCTGGTGTGCTGTGACTGCAGTCGGTGCAGCTGCGCGGTCGCAGCCACCTGCGCAAAAGACCATATTAGCGATTCAAGAGCCCTCAGGAAGCAGTACCCGTCCCAATGGTCGGCGGTCACAATCCCGTCCTAGGTCTGGCACGAAGGGCTCTCATGCGGCAGTGAGCGGGACTTCAGCAACAGGGGTATCTAGCCAGCTTCCGGGACGCGCGAAGGCTGGGTCCGCGAAAGATGGAGCGAGCGGACGAGATGATGCTTCGGCAGGGATTCACTTCGGAGATGAGCGATCTGTGATCCACACCGCGCCGCCTCCGCGTGGGCTGACGTCTTCCTCCTCTTCTTCATCTGTCCTTGGTGCTGATGGCGTTGAGAGTAGGGGAGGAAGCCGTGGCAGTCTGGGATGGACCGCCAATACCGTGGCGTCCCCGGGTGCACACGGCCTGCAGGGACTCGCCAACGGTCGATCACCTACCGATGGAGTTGCTTCAATCCCCAGTCGCTCCAACGGATACCCACTGTCTTCCAACAGAATGCTCGTCGGTGCCTCGTCTCAGCTACAAGATCCGACCCCGTCTGGATTCCCAGCTGTGATGTTCGGAAACAACACCATGTCAGTCAGTGGTGGCAGTGGACCCGGATCATTGGCCCGGGGCACTCCTACGGGAAGCATCTGGGCCACAAATGGCACAGCTGTGGGAGGCGGTGGTTCCTCGGGTTCGGGCTCCACACCTGCGCCGACAGTCGGGATGACCAACTTGTTTGGACCTCCGACCACATTTGACTTCTCTGGCGGACTCTCGCTGGGCTCGTTTGGTGGTGGAGGAGGCTTTGGAGGCGGATTTGGGAGCGGGATGGGCATGGGCGACGCCGATTTTGCACAGTCACTCTTTGATCAGCTCGGCGTGTCTCTCGACCAATTCGGCCTCGCTGTGGGTGGATCCAGCGGCACCGGCAATCCGGCCTCGGAAGGCGTCTTGCCGAGCTCCTACGGTGGAATGGGCGGCATGAGCTCGGCCTCCTCCCTGTTAGGCGCCCAGATCATCGAGGGCGCTGCTGGTGACGGACGTGCCTCCTCCTCCGGCGGAGGAAATCCGGACACTTTCTCCTTCGACTTTGGACGTCCAGAAGCTTCGAATGGAATAAGTTCGAGTGCGATCACACATGCGAATCCAGGTGCGGCAGGTTCATCCGCTAGCGGCGGATCATTCCCTGGCCAATCGACTCGAGTGCCCGAAAGCAACAGCAATCCTGACGGGCTAATGTCATTGGCCGACCAAGCAAGGTTTGCGGGCAGCGACAATGGTGCGCCTTCATCGACCTCGGGAGCGGAGTGGGCAGGTGTCCAAGCTTGGGGTCCCTTGGTGGAGGCTATTGCGTCGTCCACCGGTTCTGCCACTGGAAGCGGCCAGCAGGCGGCTAACAACGGGACGACATCAGTCTCACACAAAGGGAACAGCATGCAAGCTTCTGGAGGACGGGGCCGGAGCCGGAGCTAAACGCGGACACGGCTTGTTTGATCCCGATTATTGTATTCTCTCTTTGTTCTCTCCCCTTGTTGTCGATGGTGACGTCAAAAGCAAAGCTTTCCTCTGACATGTTTGGGGTGAGACTCGATGAAGAGAGGGTCAGCTGGGCTTCAAACAAGCTTCAAGCCGACGATGGAAGACGACGCATGCGCGATGAATTCATGAAGGAGCCACTCCAATCTCGGACACTGTCTCGAAGCCAGCCGGAGTCGAAATGGGAGGCTGTGGAGCAAATGGGGCCGGCCCACTTTCGCTGTTCTCCCAAGGCTTTGGTCTAGGCGCAAGTTTGGCTTCTGATGCTGGTTCGTCGCTGATCTGTTCGCAAGGAAGGGTCCGAAGAGGGTTGGGTAAGCTGCTGTATCACGAGACTGGTGCGTTCAAGCAGCAAAGCACGTACCTCTACTGGAATTTCCCTGATACCAGGGATCTGATCGGTGCGCCCCGTCGCAATGAGCTCAGCGATCGCATCGAAAGAAGCTGGATATGGTTCGCGCTCAGCATCGTCGTCAGTGTATGCGCTTACTGTCGCCGCGGGAGGAGCTGGTGTGGGCTGCATTGCTGGTTGTGCTGCGCTCGAGCCTTGCTCTGGAGCGTTCGCGCGGAGCCAAGCTGCATAACCATCGGGTGTGATCTTCTCGCCAGTCCTGCCAGATTTGATGTCAACTCCATGGTGAGCTCGGACCACCTCGAATAGAGCAAGAGGGGACTCACTGTTGGCAAAAGTAGAAGACTTGCGCCCTGCGCACTACGTCTGCAATCTCCTGGTTGGACCTGCCCGCGTTCTGTAATGGTTTGACGATGGAGTCAATGCCGGCCTGAAAGGTGCTGTCGCTGCTCCAGTCCCAGCTGTGAAGCCGTTGGTACACCGCATCGTTGCTTGCGCTTGTGACCGCATCGGAGTCGACGTGAGCCTGAGAAGCAGCCATCGTGGTGGAGATGCAGAAGCGGGACGAGGAAGAGGAGCAGGGTTGAGAAGAGGGTTGATGTGTGTGAAGGTTGTGCGGAAGAATGCTCGAGGATATGAGCAAGCAGCGCCTCTTTTATGCAACCTTGAACCGACCTTGAGTGTCCGGTCAATCTCTCCCTCCCTCTGGCCTGACTCAACGCAAATCTGTCATGTCACCTCTCGAGACCAATCTTGGGCCAAACGTGCCCCTTCATCGTCGCTGCTTGAGTTGGACGGCATTGAGCCCAAGACGCCTGCTCAGGTCTCATTGAGATTGTGGACATATTGAGCGTTACCCATGCATTCATTCATCGTTCTCTGTCTTGTCCGACTCTCTCCCAAATTCCGCCCGTTCCTGTCCACTCAGCCGACATGAGAAGGGATGGTCAAGATGAATCGCGCGCAAATACATTTCTGTGAGTTGAGGAGGATTGCCTTTTGACTTGTCTCGAGAAAAGAAATGAAGAGATGAGGGCGTTGAGGAGAAGAGTGAGAGTAGTGAGAAAGAGGAAACAGCCACGGCACGCCCATCTAAGCAACAGATTTCTAAAACACAAGCTTGAAGGGGGTGAAAGGGACGTCTGGATTCCGGGAAGGTGTAGTTCCTCCTTCGATGTGGAAGCGGCTTGAGGTGAGAGAATGAGAGTGTAGATGTTGTGTGTTGTATGAGGCGATTGTGGAAGCGGACCGAGAAAGAATGAGAGGGTATTGAATGATTGCTTTTGAGGGGAGAGGGGGGGTTGAGAATCAAGATGAGCCAGCCACCCCGTCCATTTTGTGTTGCTTTGAAGTTTGGGTCGCGCCAACCCGCCTTTGTCCGGCAAGTCGTTTTTGAAAAGAGTGTCGGTCTCAATCGGCGATGAGAGAACGGCGGCCGTCTCAAGAGGAACCGACGGGCAACCTGAAGAAGCCCTTCTCAATCGTCGTCTTCGTCGTCGTCATCCGCGTCATCATCAGCTGCGGCGACTCCAGAGCCCGCAGAAACATCTGCTCCGGCCCAACCGCCGCCGCCGGTGCCGACACTTCCTGTAGCTCCTCCAATCGAACTTTCGCCAGTGCGCGTCCTGGATCGCTTCTTGCGGTCTGACCGGACCGGAATCTTCACACCTTGAGAGACGAGTTTGCGCGACAGCTCGGGCGGGTCGTGCATGCCAGGGAACCTCCGAGGCGAGTATACGACTAATCGAAGATTGGAAACAAGCTCAGCACGGATCTTGGTTCTGCTTAGCTTGCTCATGACTCACTGAAAGCGTCCGTATATGTCTCAGCTAGCGCTTCGGAAATGCCCCGATTGACGGTACCATTTCTGGAAAGGAGACAATCGTGTCAGATTCATCAGCACTTCTGAGCCCATCCGTCGCTGAGATCCACTTACAATCCGAGATCGGCAAACATAAGCTTGATTCTGTAGATGCCTTCCGTACGGACCGAGATGTCTTGAAGCACAAAGAAGATGCAGACTCGGTTGTCGAGATCCTTCAACACGTTGGCGCTGGCGACCGCAGATCCGACCAAATTTCTCGTCAGGTTGTCCGAGGAAAGATTTTGCGTCAGCGATACTGCGCTTAGGGCTGTCGTCGGGGGATAAACCGCGCCGACAGGGAAGGTTTGAGGCTGGTTCGAAGTTGATGATGCCGATGATTGACTGAGATTGGGAGCCGCTGCTGCTAGGGTTCCAGAATGAGGACCCATCGGAGACTGTGTGGGTGGCCCAGAAGTGTAGTCAAAGCTTGCCATCGAGGTTCCCGCGCCGGGCCCCGCCCCTGGTACCATGCTCCCCATTTGCGGAGGGAATCCCGCGCTTGAAGGTGTTTGTGGCTGGTCGACCGGATGGAAGGCGCCCGCCATCCCGGTGGCGATCGCAAAGGACACGGATCCGTCTTGAGGAGAAGTCGGATATGACAGGAAGTCTGTGTTTTGTATCGATGTGCCAGCATCGGAGCCCATGAGATCGGGCATCGTGTATGTTGGTGCTGGCAAAAAGCTGCCGGTAGCAGGGCCGATATGTGCCCACGACTGATGGGGAGTGTCACTGGAATGGGAGGACTGGCCAACAGATAGAATTGGTTGGGAGATGAAGGGCGTGGCCGAGAAAACATGGCTCTGGGTGTGCGGGTCGAAATGAATGTGGGATTGAGACGGCGATCCGGTATCCAAAACGGCACTGACCACGCTTTCGTCTCCAGAAGGCGAAGGCCCTGATTGCTGTCCAAATGCACCGGGCATATGTCCACCGTGGTGGATGAGAACGTTCCGCGGTCCGAGCGTCAGATGGTCTGGATGAACAAGATCAGAAGTTACGAAAAATAATGATGTGTTGACCTCGCTGAGTGTACAGACACATGCATGCAAGTATTTCTGGTCAGGAAAGCTGCGCCGATCTCAGTAAAGCTTAATCAAGAACTTACCTGGGATGTAGTTCACGACCAGAAGCCGCGTCGTAGATGAGTAGCTTGGCGATTAGCGTCGGGCTGAGAGGTCTCCGGTCCTATAATAGAAAGCTCGGCATCAGCAAGGTCTGCATACATGCTACCGAAGAGCATGCACTACCCACCTTGTCTCCAAAGCCGCACATCCGTGCGCGGCTGGGTTGTTGGACTACTACGAGCTCGTATCTAAGTCCGTTGCGGGTCCTGGAGAATCCTTTCAGTGACGAGCCCGGAGGCGCGGCTGCGACCAGCTCCTCAGCTGAGGGAGGCACCTCAGAAACACTTGTCTCTGGCAAAGTGCGCTCTTCAGTGTTCGCAGCCTGGATCATGGCAGTGTAGAATTTGAATTGGCGGAAGTGGGCGTCGCTCGATTCTGGAGGTAGACTGGGTGTCCACGCGAGAACGATGGCAGGGCTGAAAGATCGATAGAGAGGAGATCAGAGCACATTCTTGTCAGACTTTTGAAAGACGTCCCATTGTTTCCTCACCTTTGAAGTCCGATGGAAGCTGCGCAGTAAGAGGTACGCTCACCGACAACTGGCGGGCTGAACAATGATCAGGCAATAAAGGAAAAGGCAGGCTTGACAAAGGTGCAAGGAGAGTCTAATCAGCAGTGTTGCAGACGATACGCGGTCGAGATGCGATCCGATCGGGAGGGGTGACGAGAGGGGGGCAGGTAGCAGGAGCAGCAATCGGCAGGCAAGTGGCAGGCAGGAAGAAACAAAGAGAAAGAGAGGCGCTTTGTCGGGTAGGGCGGATGAAAATGAGAAGGCGATTCCAGGAAACCGTGCAAGGAAGAGTCCGGATGAAAGGAAGGGGGAACTCGAGGACGCGATCGATATGCTCGTAGAAGGCTACGAAATGTGGATCTTCGCACACCGGCACAAGAAAAACAGGCCAATATGGGGAGGTAAGGGCAAGGAAAGAAGGGAATCCGGAACGGGTGACGATCAGGGAACAAGTGGAGAAGCGGGACAGAGAAGGGAGCCCATAGAGTTGGCGATGTAGACGTAGATAAAGAGGGAACTCTATGGAGAGCCTTCTGTCGAAAGGGGCCCGAGTGCAAGGTGCAGGGAAGCGCAGGTTGCTGAAAGCGTTTGCAGGATCAGTGAAGGCCGCTCGCAGCTGTTCGGCCCGACAGGATCGGAAGCCTCCTATGCAACAACCCGACCCTCGCTTGGTGCTTTTGTTGGAGTCTGGCTGACGACTCTGCTGCCAGCTGTTGCGTAACAGGAGCACCGGAGGAATGTGTTTGACTCAAATCTCGGCCTATACCCGATGTTGGGGAGGGGTGCGACGGCGTCTTGAGCGAGACGGCAAAATTTAATCGTTGCCTCTGGTGCGACCCTGTCGAAGAGCGATGGACGCCGAAAAAGGCAGGTTCCAACCACCACGTCGTGCGCAGGAAGAGGGAGTGGATGGAAGGGAAGGGGACAGGAAATGGAAAGGTCGGGGCAGGGAACAGGGTTAATACCCGGATCTGCTCCGTTGATGGTGTTTTGTCGCGCTGATCGCAGCGAAGCGTCTCAAATGCTCCTCTTGGGAACACGCCCGCCGACGGGAAAGATAGGTGAGCCTAAAAATTCCCGGAATTGTTGGCCTTGATATTTGTGAGCAAGGGGATCTGCGGATCAGTTCGGCGTGCCGTGCGGACCCAAAGGCGTGCAGAGCAAGTGTGTCCTGCTGCCGTGCATTCGCTGGCAGAGCTCGGGAGCGTCAGAGAGTGGGAGTGGGAGAGAGAGCAGGCGCCCCCTTGAGGAGACGCAAAATGGCAGGTGATTCAACTGCACTAAGATGCAGACTATGCTGCAAGCCACCAAAGCCTGTTTCTCCCTCGTGCACTGGTGTCGCCGTCGGAAAAATCGGGGTGAGTGAACCTTATTTCCGACACCACAATGACCAACCTGTGATCATCGTCTGACCAACGAGGTTCAACTAAGAACCTCCACGCAATCGTGGGCGACTTGTATGCTCGCCATCGTAGATCTGCCGAAGGTACGGACGGCAGTAAATGCTGTACATGTGCGTCGTGTGAGAGCATACCGCTCGTCCAGGTCGAGAAAGAACCTGCTTGTGGATAATGTGCATGGGTGCCCTCTGCGCGAGATCGGTGCAATCCCTTGTGCCACCCTCTCGTCACGCCCAGGGGTCGTGGGAAAATCCAAGGCTGAATCAGACTACTCACCCACACTTTCCTTTGTTCCACTGGCAAGGGCAGCGTTCTGCGCGATCGAAAAGAAACGTCTTCTCCTTTTCTAGACGCAAAGCTTGACGCAGGTCGCGATGTCGAAGAAGGAAGGCAGCGAAGGAGGATGGGTGATGAGGAATCGAATGCTGGTGTGAGGTATCTTCAAGATTGGAATGAGCGTGAGTCAAGACGTATGCTTGTCCTTTATCTGCTGAGCAGTACTTTGAGTTCTCGATGCCTTGGTTTGAGAAGGATTGCGATGGAGCGACCGAGCGCGTCCCCAGTGATAGGCTACCGACCGGGTCGAGCGTGGGCCGAAATGTGCGGAAAGAGCGGATAGGACTTTCGAAATGAAGGCGCCAGAGAAAGAATGGTAGAATCAACTTCGACCTGAAGAATGAGTGGTCCTTTCAGCGCAGTCCGAATCCTCCGAGCTCGACTCAATCGACTTTGGCGCATTCACGATGAGCACGCTCGCATCCAGACTTCCGTTCCGTTTCTCCTTTTGAATCAAGAGTACTTCAACTCAGTTCCATTGGTGTCCCTCGTCAAAGATGCTATCAGAGATTGGGACTCACAACTGATCTCAGTCGATCTTCGCCAAGGATCTGAAAGGACCCGCGAATGTTCGAGAAGGCCTTCCGCGAGAGGGAGGGGGAGAATATGGCGCGATCGTCCGAGTCGCTGGCGCCTGTTTCCCGGCGACGCTTGGCCCGCGACTTGTCAATTGAACAGAGAACGAACCTCGAGGTTGGGCGTTCAGACGCAACTGAGATGCCGAGCTTCTCGCAAAACGAAGAGGAAATCGCGGTTGGGCCCTCTCGGAGAACTCGACCCTGCTTGACTTCTTTGGAGACTTGAGTCGGGGCTGAGCCGATGGAACAACTTGGTGGATCCGGGTGGTTTCGAAGTTGTTGGGAGTTGCGAGAAGGGAAAGGGGAAGAGATTGGAGGAGTTGATTTGATCGAGTTCAGGATGGCCGTGGGCTCCTTGTGCAAGCTCTTCCTTAAGGTCTGGTCACAGGCATCTGGTCAATGTACGGATCTTTAAAACATCCCGCAAGCACACGACAAAAGGCCAAGCTCACGCTCTGGTACATGCCATCAGGCCCGGAGGACGCATTCGCAGAACATCAATCTGATGCCGGGCCAGGGGCCGTGCCTTCCGCTTGCGTGTGAAGGAAGGAATGAAGGAAGCACCTCGATTCTGGTGTGTTACCGTGCTGCTGGATCTTCTTCACGTATGTACCCGGTAATCATCAGCCCAGCCCTTTCCTTAAAGCGTTTCTCAGTGATTCAACAATTCAATCTGGATTCGAAGAACGTCCCAGCTGAAGCACTTTTCGGAATGGCGCATGACTCGAGCTAGTGCTGGCCTGCATCCCAGATCACGGTACCGGTGGGAAAGCGCGCAGCTCTCTTTCCCTGTGAAGTCACACACACACACACACATCTGCAAGGTTGAGCGCAAACGAGTGACATGCTGACACGATAAGAGCCACCGGCTTTTGGGCCTTCACCAGCTAAAGTTCGGTTCTCCAGGTGGTGCACAGTGTGCCAGAACAAGAGAGGCCAAGTCTGACACACATGAGGAAGCCTTTCCCTGCTTTTGTTCTGATGAGAAGGCGACGATGTCTGCGCAGAGGCGCTTCTTGCTGGGTAACAAATAATAAAGGTTGGTCTGGGAAATTCAATAGTTGTGCTCTCTTCTTTCATTTACGCGATCTTTGACGCGCATGGGAAACACAAGCGTGTCACACAAACCAACAATGGGTCGGCAAAGTGCGAAAGCCCCTTTGCTTTTATCCTACAGATGCATTGCCCATGATCCGAACCATGGCTGCGGTCTCCCACCCCTGGATCCTGCTGTGGCCTGATCCAAGTCAATTTCAAGAAGAAAGAAGAGCGCCGGCCGCCACTTGACTCTCAATATCCGAAAGGGACGGGACGACAGTCTGGCACATGCTCGGCTGCTCCGGAGACATTCCCAGCGCAGGGAACAAGGTGACAAGATCAGTTTCCAAGAAGTTGCCATGCACAGGATCGGAAGTGGGACCAGGTGTCAGGACTCCGGAGATCAAACCATTTGATTCGTAACGGGCAATCGCTTCCAATGTTTATCCGGCTGGCGTCAGTTCGGCCGAGAGATCGCAGTGGAGATTGGCGGCATCGTTGGACAATGGACACACTCAGCATACAGTCAAAGAGTCAATAGGATGCAAGGCCGACAGCAGCGCTTCATCACTGAGGTATAAGCCCTCGCCAAATCAAACTTTCGAAAGCTTTGGATATCACTTCACGACCCTGTGGTTTGCGTCCTTATCAACGCTACGTGGATGGATGTCTCACAAAGAATGCCGGACTTGAGACGGATGATTGACTTTGGCATTCGCTCGAGACGGAGCCTTGGGAAGGAGCTCGGTCATACAGACTTGGGCTCGTCCCGTCCCGCGTAGAAGTTCTCCAGGAATGTTTGCGGTTTTGCTGTGGTGAGGGGACGAAAGGAGGGAAAGCACTGATGGTCAGAACAGGGTTCATCATGCCGAGAGCGACCGAAACGCGCGCCTGATACTCACGATCAGCCTGATGGAGAAGAACAGAGAGATGCGCGCAGTTCCAGAAGGTTTTGTGGACACAAGATCGTCAGCGTTACTCTCTGTGTAGCACCCGGACCCATGTCAGCATCCTCGAGGTGACATACCTCCTCGTCCGCAAACCAGCGCATGATCTGTGGCAGCTGCTTCCATGCGTTGATGGTCTCCTGGTATTCTTGTTGCGCCTTGAGCAGTAGCACGTCGAGAACGGCAAGGTCGTTGATGCCGCGGTACTTCTCGAACTGGGTGCGGATCTTGGCCCTTAGCAGGGATGGAGGTACATCGAGCGCATACAGAGCGCAGATTTCTGGCGCCTGTCATCATGAGAAGGAAGATGCCATCAGCGATGCTCTGCTCGCTGTGTAACCGCGCTGAACAGCACACTCATGCCAGCATGGCAGCGTGAGCCTCGGCACGATCCAGCCCGGTGACTCACAGAGCGGTAGAATTGGCGGTAGAGGGCTCGGCTGCGAGCGTGCGCTTCGAAGAGGTTGCTAGAGACCTTTGCGGCCTGCGCGAACCGTGTTGGAATAGTCGTCATGCTGCCGACCTGCTCTGGGACCTCCTGCGTGATGGTGAGTGGTTGCACTGGCGGGATCGTTGTTGGCAGCAGGCTTGCGGCAGCCGGTGTGGTCGAAGTATCTCGGCCGAGAGAATGGCCAGAGCATTTCTTCATTTCTTCTTGAGCCCCAAGTTCCTGCTCGCCTCTCAACGCTACGACCGCTCGTCAACCTATCATGGCTTCCACTGCACCTCGAACTCGTCCCACTGCAGCGGTGAGCGTCGCAGCTGCCGCCGCCGCTGGCGCTAACAACCGAAGCAGCACGGCAGTCCTCGAATCCGAGGCTGACTCGGTCACCTCTGTCCAACTCGATGGTCTGGCCCTGATGAAGATCATCAAGCACAGCCGGGATGCGCACCCAGCTGCTGCCGCCGGTGCTCTGGTCGGCATCGATGTTGGCGAGGTCCTCGACGTCTCTAACAGCTTTGCATGGCCCGCCAGCGCCTCGGCCGCTCACTCCAACCGCGACCGGAACGACGGAGAAGAGGCTGAGGAACGCGGCTTGAAGGGAGCGGTGCGGCATACGTCCTCGATGATCCGGCTGCTGCGCGACGTCAATGCCGATGCGAACCCCGTGGGCATGTACCAGAGCTGCTTCCTCGGCTCTTTTCTCACCTCCTCTGTGATTGATGGCCTGGCTGCGATTTCGAGCGTGATGGAGCGCGACGGAGCTACCAGCAGGCGCAAGGCGATTCTCCTTGTTCATGGTGAGTCTGAGCATTCGTCTAGGCTTTGAACGGTGCGAGGAGCTTACGCTGGCTTCAATTCCATTTCATCAGACCTGGCTCAATCAGCACAAGGCAATGCAGCCATCAAGGCCTACAGATTCTCTGCCGCTTTCCTCGAAGCCCACAAGAAAGGTCGATTCCACACCCAAAGGTATGTAAAAGCCCCCAGAATTTACGCTGATATCGCCCCTGATGCTCAATCTTGTTTGCTGTTCGCCGTTTCCAGTCTCATCGACAACAAGATCACTTTCTCCAACATCCTTGTCGAAGTCCCTGTGGTGTTACACAACACTACCCTGTTGAACGCCTTCCTTGCAACACTATCGTCTCTGCCCGCCCCTCCTCAAAGCATCGTGCCCAGCAACGACGCCGACTTCCTAACACTCTCCTCAGCTACACAACCCGCCATCCAACCTTCGTACTCAGACCTCACCCTTGCCCTGGGTCCCGTTCTGTCTTCTTCGCTCGAGTCCACTCTGGAGACGGTCGACGACTTCATCGCGGAAGCGGGCAACGTCGGATACCAAGCTCGTCAACTAGTACGTGAGCGAGCTCGTGCAGAGGCGTGGCTTGCACGAAGAAGAGCGGAAAACGCAGCGAGGGAAGCGCAGGGTCTGGAGCCTCTCCCCGGCGGAACGCCAGAGGAGGTCGCGAGGATGTTCAAGTTGGGCCAGGAGCCCAACAGGCTGGAGAGCTTGCTGCTGTTGAATCAGCTGGATGGCGCAGCCAAGCACCTTGTGGACACGAGCGCGGTCGGCATAGTGCAACTGCACGCTGCCCGAACAGGAGCCGTCTGAAGCATTGCTATGCCTGTTCTGTCACCTTTCATTCTCGACTGACGCCCTTGCACTCCACACCTGAGTTCTCCCACCTTGTACCTTTTATCAAAACACGCAATGCAGCTTTGAGCTGTGCCATGCTCTCACACTGTACGTCGCGATGTGGGGATTAGTTTCATAACATGACGCTGTTCATCAAGATCATTTCGAAGGTATCATCTAGCTCCCTCTCTGTCACTTCTTCACCTGTCGCATCGTCCGTTTTGTGCCGTTGCCCTTGCATCAGGGCACCGTCGTCCTCTGCCGGCCGCCAGCCGAGCGTATGTGGCTTGCGACGTGCAATGAACACGAAGACCTGTTGATCTGCTTCGTCTTCGTCCTCCGAGGCATCGACGCTGCTGGCCGCGGCTGGAGAGAGAATGAGGTCGGAGCGGCGCTCGCCGAAGCGTCTCCATTGTGGCGCCTCCTTGTTTGGATCCCGTACCCTCGGTCGACAGTAGACTGGCTCGCACTGGAACCAAGCGCAGAAGACCATCCAGAAGCTCTGTTCCTTGACCAGCGACCGGACCTTGTACGTGAAGAACACCTCTGGGCTCGTACTCGAGCTCGATGAAGGCTCACTGAGCCAAATTAGGCTTCTCAAGAGCGGCGGAAAGAGCTCGGGAAAGTAGACCAGGTCGGCAGCCAGGATGTGAGATAACCTTTGTTCAGGAGTATCATCTTGCGAGGTTTGGACCCTATCCGAAGTGATATCTTGAAGGATGGCTGTTGCATGTGGCTCGTCGCCCCACGCACATGGCTTTGCTTGGATCTCCATTGCATTTGAGAGCTGGTCGTCGGCCGCTACGGCTTGTGCAATATTTCGTTCCATGAGTGGCATCACATTCGGCAGATCCGTCAGAATTATTCGAGGTCTTGGCCGAGATCCACCTTGTAGTTCTTCGGGAAGAGATCCCCGCAGGAATTGATGCAGACACTTGCTGAGATGGAGACCTCCGTATCCCGCACCGGCTCCGAGCTCAACGATGTTGATACTTTGAGGTGTTGTGGACGTTTCGAAGAGGGAGCTGGTCGGTTCGACTTCCAGAGCTCCATCTGGCCGGGATGCCTCGGAAAAGAACCTCCTTGCCGCATACGCAGCTTCCCTACTCAGAGACAATGCAATTGATGTCAGCATCTTCCTGTTGAACCATCAGTCCAATACTGAGCACAACTGACCAGACGCGGCCAGCAATCCCAAACGTCTCGATGTCTTCCTGCGAATCTTTCACATCCCATTCTCCGTTCGAGTTGTCATTGCTGGGCTTGATCTGCAAGCCTGTGTCCGGGAAGTTGGGATCATTTGATATCATGATCAGTCACAGCTTCCGCTCGCGCGTCGCAGCGTCCCAGACGTGTCGTCCAAGAGAAGTTGCCGAGAGGGTTCTTGTGGGCCGCCAGATGATCCTTTTCCCAGGCCAAACGGAAAGGCAGAAGAAAGGGAAGCGATACCTCTTGTCGGCCCGACAGAAGCCGATATCACAGTTTCAACTTGGCTCAGGCCCACTACTGACTACAAGTGATTCGTTGACCCAGCACCAGGGCGTCGCGTGAAGGAGAGCAAGCAGTACCTCACACAGTCTGTGCTGGCCCGTTGCTACCGTCTCTCGCAATTTCCGATGCGAAGATGGCGGTGAGGAATTCCGGGAAGCGACCCCTTCACGGCGCTCGGCCTGGCCCATCTCGCTCCAAATCGAATTCGAGCTCCAGCCATACCGCTCCAGCTGAGCCTGAGCCACCGGGTCGCAATCTGGACCCCGATGCCGAGCTTCCTTCGACGAAGCGTCGTCTCGAGTCTGGTCGAAGGGCAGCCTCGGCCCTGATAGGACTCAATGAACGCGAGGTCGATCAGCGATTGAGCCAGGCTTCTCGAAATCTGCGAACCAAAGCGACCAGTCGGCCACAATACCAGCCTGACGATGATCTCGATGGTCTACAGATGGAAGAGGTCATTTTTGACGAGAGCGAGGATGAGGCTACACCAACAATAGCAGGAGGTTCCGCCGCACTTGCGGTAAAGCAAGAACCGGAATTGGAGCAAGGTGGCGAAGCTGAGCTTTTCCAGCCCGACGACGAAGAAATCGAAATGGAGGACGTTGACATATCGGACGTCGAGCCGTCGGACCCGCATTGTATGCCGACAATCAAGCAAGAGCCCAGAGACGACGATGTGGTCTTCATCGCGCAGACTTCTGCTTCCAGTGAACGTCCCTCAGAATCAGTCTGTCGCGCTGAGCGGCGCGGACGACCTGACACAGGAACGAGTCGACAGCAGAATCAGCCTTCAACACCACCACCTAGGACTCCATCGCCGCCTGCCCGCCAGATGTCACAGCAAAGAAGGTCGATGAGTCGAAACCTGTCTGGCCACTCTGTCCTCTCGAATGAGGAAGGCACTGGCGAAGCTTCTGGACCCAGTCGACCACGGCTGAACAATCGGCGCACTTCCTCGGGTCGCAAGAGCAGGGAACGCTCCCCACTTATCAGGGATTCGATCTGGCCGGAACACTTCCTGCTACTGGAACAAACCTTCAAGGTACGTGCATTTGACCATCGGGTGCTGTGCCATTGATTGGCTGACCCGAGCTAAATGCGGCTCCTCAACAGGCTATCAACGTGGTACACACTTTCTGCTCTGGACGCAAGCATCTAGCACCCACTTTCAACACTATGAAGAGTAGTGTAGAAGCATACACTGGCAGGTGAGCTCAATGCTGATATACTCGATGTGTACTTTGTCCTTTTGATTGAACCAGGAATACCACAGACCCCTAGAGGTGTTTGAATTGGCACAGCTCAAGTCGCTATGTCCAGAGCTCATCAAATTTGCCTACGTCGACGCGGAGCTACTACAAGTGCACCTGGAAGGATCGGCAGCGGCCACAGTCGATATTGCTGCCCAGGCCGTCGCTGGATCGTCCTCGTCAAATCGCAGAATCGATCAAGAGAACATCTATGCCAAAGCCTTGGCGGACATGGAAAGGGCGGAAGCTGAAGCCATGGGTCGGATGGGATCATCGGATGAAGAAGATGGTGTGCCAATCCGCTCAAATGGGAAGGGCAAGGAGCGTGAAAAAGCTTCGGACCACGTCCTGCTATTTGACTTCAATGATGGCACCACCCAGGGCGCAAAAGCTCGCGGCAGTGGATTGAGACCTGGTTTCGCAAGAGGGCCTCAGAAAGATCGGTATGTAGCTTCGATGAGTGCATCGTGGATTATATTTGTCAGAGGCTAATGCTTACTCATTTGGCTGCACCTAGTCGCAAGCTGAAGCGTCCTGCAATCAATTCACTACCTTCGGCTCAGGCGATGAGCAAGCTGATTGAGAAGCGCAATCAGAAATTCGAACAGGCGGTGCTTGAGCTCTTGAAAGCATGTGACGCAAAGGTACGTATGTACGTACTTCTCTTCTTCCACTTGCTCCTTACTCATGTCATTCATTTCACAGGATGAGGATCCAGTGCAGCTGGTCATCGAGGCCGCGCAGGGCCATGTTCCTATCGATCCATCGACGGCGCGTCTCGCAGAGATAGAGACCCCACAGAAGAAGCGCATCAGACTGAAGCACTTGATGGAAAATCCGGACGCCAGAAGTGCTATCAGTGAGATCATCGACCAATTCAAGATACACACCTGGTGGAATGACCAGATTGTCCCCGGTGGTCGCAGAACGCTTCCTGCCCGGGAGCCCCAGTACGGCGATCTCGACTTTGAGCTCAGTCAAAATCTGGTCGATGCACTTTGGAACACGCGCAAGATTCAGCATTTCTACACCCATCAAGCTCAGGCGCTCAATGCCTTGAATGCAGGGAAGAATGTCATCATCTCAACCAGCACTTCCTCCGGCAAGTCTTTGGTCTATCAAGTGCCTGTGTTACGAGCTCTCGAAGCTTCACACGACGCGACTGCATTCTACATCTTTCCTACCAAGGCCCTGTCGCAGGATCAGCAACGCTCGCTGCAAGACCTATTGCACCATTACGACGGCCTGGAAGACATCACCGTATCGACGTACGACGGTGATACCGACAAAGACGACCGCCGATATATCCGCGAAACGGCAAATGTCATCTTCACCAACCCCGACATGCTCCACCAGTCCATCCTGCCCGCGGAGGAGAAATGGCGCAGATTTTTCGAAAACTTGAGATTCGTCGTGGTGGACGAGCTTCACATCTACAATGGCTTGTTTGGGGCCCACGTCGGTTTCGTGCTGCGACGACTTCGGCGGATCTGTCATGCGCTTGGCAACGACATGGTGCAGTTTGTGAGCTGCAGTGCGACAGTGTCGAATCCGCGTGACCACATGGCTGCCGTAGTGGGAGTTGAGAACGTTGAAGTTGTCACTGAGGACGGATCTCCGGTAGGGAAGAAGGAGTGGGTCATCTGGAATCCTCCACAGATTGATCCGGACGATCCCGCTCAAGGTCGGGTATCGGCGTACGAAGAGGCGTCGAAGGTGTTCCGACATCTGGTCGAGCACGGCGTGCGCACGATATTGTTCTGCAAAGTGCGACGGACTTGCGAGATTGTGATTCGGCAGATTCGAAACGACCTCGCTCTGGAAGGCCGTCAAGATATTGCGAACAAGGTGATGGCGTACCGATCTGGCTACTCACCCCAGGATCGAAGAAAGATTGAGCAGGACATGTTCAAGGGCCAGCTCTTGGGCATTGTGGCTACGACAGCGCTCGAGCTGGGAATCGACATCGGCACTCTCGACGCAGTAGTGATGCTCGGGTTTCCATACTCGATATCTGGGCTCAGACAACAGGCTGGGCGAGCAGGACGCCGACAGAAAGACTCGCTAGCGTTGCTCATCGGCGAGCCTTGGCCGGTCGATCAGCACTACATGCGGTTCCCTGAGGAGATCTTCACCCAACCGGACGCGGCACTGACGGTGGATCTGACAAATGATTTTGTTGTAGAAGCTCACATTCAATGCGCAGCTTCCGAGATGCCCGTCAACCCAGCTGAGGATGCACAGTTCTTCGGACCCTCGACGGAGAAGATCTGCAGAACTCGACTGGAACCAGACGGAAAGGGGTACTACCTCTGTCGAGAAGACCTGTTGCCTGCGCCTGCACGCAATGTCGCGATTCGCGGCGCTCGCCAAGACACATACTCGTACATTGACGACACTCCTGGCCGGGTCGAGGGACCGAGGGTGATGGAGGAGGTTGAGATCGAGCGTGCCATCTTCGAGGCTTTTGAAGGGGCGGTGTTCATGCATCAGGGCCACTCTTACGTGTGTCGGTCGATCAGTCACGATCAGCGAGTGGCTCGGATGTACCGAGCAGACGTCAACTATCACACCCGGCCTCGAGATTATACAGACACGGACGCAGTCAAGACATATCGAATTCGATCGCTGCGGGACTCGCCCTACCGGGCCTACTTTGGCAAAGTCGTGATTACAAACAAGGTATGGGGCTACTTCAAGGTCGATCGTCGGGCGAACATTCTGGATTCGGTCGATGTGGACTGTCCGCCCTATGTGCGCGAGACGCGGGGCATGTGGCTTGATGTGCCGATGTGGCTAGTCCAAGCCCTGACGGAGAAGACGATCAACGCCGCGGCTGCGATCCACGCCGCCGAACACGCGCTGCTCAGTCTGACGCCGATGTTTGTGGTCTCAATCGCAGGTGATGTTCAGACGGAGTGCAAGATTGCCGAGAAGGAGTACGCGAAGAAGGTGTCTACACGGCGACGCCCTGCTCGACTCATCTTCTACGACCTACCTGGCCAGAATGCCGGCATCTGCGAACGAGCGTTTGAGCATCTGGACGCGCTGATCCGGATTGCGATTGCGGTCATCGAGGCCTGTCATTGCGCGGAGGGATGCCCATCATGCGTGACGAGTCAGACGTGCGCCTATGCCAATGTCGTCACTTCCAAAGTCGGGGCACTGGCTGTACTTCGTGGACTGGTGGGACGAGAGCTGTTCGACGAGGACCTACCACAGCAAAACGACGCTGGCCATGCGTCTGGCCAACTGGACCCGACCTCGAGCTCGCTCACCCACACGATCCGGGAGGCGAGCCCTGTGCGAGGCGATGGCCCACTGGAGACGGAAGAGATTGTGGAGCAGATGCCTCCTGCTCTGTTACATTTCGGACGAATGGCGATGGAGCAGGCAGCGGCGACAGCTACGGCTGGCAACAGCAGGACCAGCGCCAATCGAGCTGCACCGGGAACATCGGCCAACTTCGCCGAGGATGGGTGAAAGAAAATGGTGTTGACGACGCACGGACCATGGCGGAGGAAGAACGTGACTATGCACCATGACGTGTGCTGGTTTTAATTGTTGTGGTGTGTGATGGAGATGGATGAGGATTGTAATGGGGGAAGGGCTGTGAAGGTGGTGAAGAGGGAGTAGTTGTAATTATAAGTTGTATGGAGAGTGAGAGAGTGAGAGATGATGATGATGATGAGGATGAAGTGTGAGAGAGGGGGGTTGTGTGGTATGGGTTCCCTTCAACACCCTTCTCTTCCTCTTTTCACCGACTCTTTCCAACCCCCTTCCTCCTTACCACCACATCCATCCATCTCTTCTTACACATCCTTGTCAATCTCCCACTTTCCAGATAGAAGCACACAGTGATGACTACCCTCAACAACGAGCGATCCTTCGATGCCAGACACATTGTCGGCGCCGGCCTCTCCCTGTTCGCAGCCTCGGCCTTGACCTACCCGTTGGAGACATCCTCGGTGGTTTTCAAAGCCAACTACTCGCCCCTGGCCGTCCGAGAGGCTGCGATCAAGAGTGGTGCCCGCGACACCGTGGTTCTCACCACCTACGACGCCGGCCGTCACCTCGTCAAGACGAGCCCCCACGGCCTCTTTGAGCTCTTCAGAGGGTTGATTCCTTACGTCGGTTACTCGGTCCTCTTCAGCTCCGGCTTTGCCAGCTTCCTCGCCGTCTTCCCCAAGATCAACCCCATCCCCAGTGCTCCCGCCGCCCTCGAGGTCCCCCGCAACGTCGCTCTCGCCGCTTACCGTGCCCTTCTCCAGCCCATCCGCACCCTGTACACCCGTCAGATCACCCGCAAGGCTGCCCGCAAGCTCCCTCCCGTCACTCCCTCTCCCACTGAGCTCTGGAGGGCCGTCACCAGCGAGGAGGAGCGCCGATCTCCCTGGACCCTGTTCAAGCCCTCTATTGCTGCCCTGGGTAAGTTCCAACGACAGGTACACGCGTCATTTGGATCAGCACTGACGCATTCCCAAAATGCTATCTCATTCCATGCCTTCTTCCCGCTCAGAATTCGCCTCTACCGCTGTCAACGCCGTCTCCAACTACGCCCTCCTCACCGCCGTCCCGATCCTGTACACCATCTTCGTTCCCGGCCGCTCTCTCGGACCCGCCGACAACTTCCACGTCCGTGGCCAGTCTGCCCGCAACGCTGACCCTCTCCCCGTCGCTCTCCTCGCCGTCTACACTGCTGGTGGTATCGCTCTCCGCCTGGCTTCCGAGGCCATCGAGACTGTCAGCCTCCGTCTCTCTGCCCAGGAGACTGGCAAGCTGCCCTCTGTCTCCGAGGTCGAGTCCAAGGTCACCAACGCCTTCGGCCAAGAGGGTCTCGTCCTCCGCCCCCAGGGTTACAAGGGCCCCATTGACGCGTTCCAAACCATCTACAAGGAGGAGGGTCTCAGCGGTCTCGTCCGTGGCTGGGGTGTCAGCCTTGCCTTCACCGGTCTCCAGGTATGTTTGAATCACGCTTTTGGACCACTGTTCGAAACGATATTGACCTTTCTTACCTTTTTCACAGATCGCTGCCGTTCTCGGCTTCACCGAGCTCCGCCTGCAAGGCCGAATCTAAGCTGCTTCTGTGACACGCCGTGGTTGCGCGTGCAGACTGCCTTGAAATGAATACCCTTCCCTTTCATTGGGAATGTCCATCATATACCAGGAAACTTCTTCCTCCTGCGGCCGATGTGCCCGTCCGACTTCTCAAAGCTGGCCGGTCACGTCGTGCATGTTTCTACAATTACCAAACTGTCGCACCTCTCTACCCCCTTCTGTGCTTCTCTTCTTCCCTCACGCGGTCGCAACCTGTGTCAGCAAACCCCTCCCCTTTCCCTCCCAATGAGTGGACTGTAGTACAAAAAAGAAAGTTTCCTCCTTCCTCAAACACCAAATCAAAGCAAACATATATCCAGACGCGTTATGGACTGAGGCTGTCTCCATGTAGGCAGTAAATGTGTCTTCGATTGCGTTTGTGTGAAGTTCAGTGCAGCGTCAAATACAAGTAGACGAATCTCATCGTTGTTCTCTGCCGGCTCGTCATGAGAGACGTTGCGTGCTCTGCTTACGTGTGGGGCTCTGGGGCTGAGGAGGGCATCGAAAGTTAAATCTAAGGACCTGATGGGCCCACTGCTGGCATAATTGAAAGCGAATCGGATCTGTGCGTTTGTCACAAGGAGCATAGAGAATCTTTGTTGGTCCTGGTGGGAGCAAGCCTAAGGCTTCGAACTAGGCCCCGCCTGAGATGGTCCGGCCAAAGACGACGACGATGCAGGTTGGGAAGCTTGTGCTTTCAGAGCTTCCGATTGTTCCTGCGGACGACAAAAAAATTCAGCATGATTTTGGAAACATGGGCACGCATTTGACTGCCTGAAAAAAAACGATGCTTACGTTGAGAACATTGAGACCTTTCGAGTAGTGGCCGACCCAATACCACGCCTGCATGAGCTTCTGCACCGCATCGACGCGAACCTGGTCGAGCTCGGCCAGTTGTTTCGATATTGCACCGCTCACGCCCGAGCCGGAAGTGCTCGCGGTCGCTGCTGTCTCAGCCTCTACCTCCTTCGCATCTCTGAGATTCGGCAGGTCCAGTTTGTACGCTCGAACAGCCGCCTCGGTGCCCGCGCGCGTCATGGCCTCAATCGTCTTCGCCAGAGATACCTCGTCCTTCTTGAGCTGATACTCGGCTGCATCGTCCGCACCTTCTCCAGCCCCGCTGTCGGGCAACCGATTTGGCGTCTTGGCCACCGTTTGGCTACTGTGGGCCCACGAGGTCGCCACTGGCTGCGCAGCAGTACGGCCGAGGCCAGTCACCCGAAGCGCCGCTCCGATCAGACCTCCGGAAATGGATGCAGCAGGTACACCAAGCGCGAGAAGCTCCTTCTCCTTCTCGAGTTGCTTCTCCTCCTCAGCACCGGAAGGTACGACGGGCACAGCAGGTTTGACCTTGGGTGCGGCGACTGCGAACACTTGTGGTGTCGCCTTCGCCGGCACACGGGATGCGACACCAGGCTTGGAAGGTGACGCGATGCCTTGCGTTTTTGCAGCTGTCTTATCAGCATGAGTGGGTATGCTGGTCCCAGCAGGCGAGTCGACTGCCATGACATCCGAGCTTTCCGAATTTCTGCGTCGTCCATTCGCCTTGACTCTTGCCTTTTCCGCAGCTCGTCGCTCTCGCTCCTCTTGTTCCGCAGCAGCTCTGTCCGCTTCTTCTTGTTGGCGTTGCTTCGCGGCGGCCTGTTCTCTCAATGCTTTTTTGCGAGCCTCCGCCTCGCGTTTCTGAAGAAGTGTCGCCTCGACTCGGGCACGAGCCGCTTGGGACGCCGCAGCCGCCTGCTGGGCACGTCGCAGAGCCTGTGCAGCATGCTCCTTTGCGGCCAACTTTGCCGCTTTGCTGCCTGGCAGAGGAGACTCGAGCCAAGTAGACGATCCCGACGAAGCCGTCTTGCGCTTTCTCGACATCAACGCATTACTCTGCCTCGCCGCCTCTTCTGCCTTGGCCTCAAGTTTGCTCTGGAGCTCTGCCATCGCCTCGGCAGCCGCTTGTTCTTGCTCGGCTCGAGAAGCTCCCCGTTGTGCAGCGGCCAGAGCAGCGCTGAGTTGAGCTCTGAACACCTCATGCTCGTCCATGCCGGCATCCCAGGACTCGAGCAGTTCAGAATCGTCCCACATATCCTTGACGGCACCGGAGCTGCCTTCAAACCCGGGATTGAGTGCAATGGTCATCTTGGAAGGATCAAAGACTTCCTCCTCTTCCTCTTGCTCGATGTCGTACTCGTATTCTTCCTCTCCGTATTCAGCATCTTCTCCGTAATCGACTTCGAGATCGCTCTGACCTTGACGTTCTTCTCTGTCTTGGTCGTGTCCATTCGTCGCCATCGTGATATCGGCTGGTTCATGGCTTTGAGCCTCGGGCGCCACGGACCTATCCGCCTGTTCAATCACAGAGTGTACTTCGAGATCGCCTTCTCCATCATCTGAATCGTCCATCCCCGGCTCGGCATCACCTATGGGGCTCTCGCCATCACCCCCTGAAGCGGCAACACCGCCGGTCGGCAACATCAAGCCGTAGTTCGGCACTGTAGTCGTAGCACCTCGATCTGGAGGACTTTCTTCATCGTCATCTGCAGTCGGGAACGGCGCCAACGTCTCAGGAACCGTTTCGTTTGGGTTTTGACCGTGTCCAATGGCACTGGTAGCCTGAGAATCGGCCGATGCAGCCGCTGCTGCCGAGCCCACATAGCTACCACTTGCGCTTGCGCTGGCTTCCTTTGCAGTCAATCCTGCCCTGTTGGCAGGTTCGTCTTCTTCGCCGTTTTGATGGACACCCGGATCAGCCTGATCGTTCCGAGACGAAGAAATCTCGGCCATCTCCTCGTCCGCAGGCGGCGCGGATACACACAGCAAGTCCAAGATGTCATCGGCTGCGCCAAGATCTGGGCTAGCCTGTCTGCTCCCTGGTCCTGCTGTACTCGCACCGCTACTGACCTGAATCTGCTCTTCGTCGTCGTCAGGCAGCTCAGTGGTCATGAGAACATCGTCGCCATCTTCATTTTCTTCCAGCCCAAAGCTAAAGCCGCCGGCGCCGCCAATCGTAGCAAGGTCCAACTGTTCGAACAGACCGTTTCCAGAAGAAGGTCCATGGCCTTGGCCTTGTTGCTGCGGATCATCAGGGTGACCGTTGGCCTCCTCGGAAGGCTGGGCTGTCGGTACCGAGAGGACGGCATCTGTGCTTGCCATTCCGGTGACAGGATCGAAGGACATAGGCGGTCCTGCGCTAGCAGCTGCAAGGTCGGGACCAAGCGAACTGGCAGCAGCCGCCGAGTTTTGAGTTGGCCCGGCTGTGACACTGTCAAACATTGCCATAAGCAGGGCCGCGTCGTCTTGAGCCGTCGAAATGCCGGGTTCGCCTGACGCTCCCACGGCATTTCCGTTCGATGTGAGTGCTCCAAAGCTGTGCAGAATGTCTGCAGATGAGCCCGCGCCCTGCCCAAAGTCAAATGTACCAGGGACTGTGCTGAGATCGGTGACGGCGGCGGCAGCCACGGACGTGGATTGGATCGCATTGCCATTCGAAGACGTGGTCGCCGCAGCGGCAATCGAAGAGGACGGGGCAGAACTCAGGAAATCGTTGAAATTGAATGTCCGAGACGCAGCTGTCGAAGCCCAGAGCGCCGGATTGACAGCTGTGGACGCTTGAGCCGCTGCCGCTGCCGCTGCTGCCTCTGCCTCAGCTTCAGCTCGCGCTCTAGCCGCTTCTTCTGCAGCTTGCTTCTCGGCAGCTAGTCTAGCGTCCTTCTCCTTTTGCTCAGCGAGTTTCTTGGCTTTCCTCTTCTCGGCCATCACGAATCGGAAGAGTTCGTCGTCTTGCTGGTTGTCATCGTCCTGTCTGCGGGGTCGAGCAGAGGTGGCAGCGTGAGAATGCCGGCTTCCCTCGTCATCACCACCGTGGTCCTCTCCGCCATTTGCATCGTCATCGTCATCATCGATGCTGATAGGACGCGAGCGTGCTGAACCCCCCATTGCGGGTCTGCGTGCCGAAGCTGCCGCTGCGTCGTCATCGTCCGAATCGTCGATAACGATATGATCCTTGTCGCCTACATGCGAGCGCCTCTGAATATCTTTAGGGTCGTAGAGCAGGCCCACTTCCGAAGGCAGGGCTTTGGAAAGCGGCCTGCTGGATGGCGAGGAGCGGTTGATGCCTGCATTTGCTCCGATGGAGGGTCGTGAAGAGCCTGTTGAGGTTGGGTGGAAAGAAGAGCTTCGACCGGGAATAACGATATTGGCTCGAGTGCCCTTTGCGGGAGATGAGGCCGCAGCTGCAGCAGCAGCAGCTGATGATGTTGTCTGACCTTGAGCCTGCCGTTTGGCGCGGATCTCGGCAAGGCCCCTGCTGACCCGCTCTTCCTTCCGTTGGATGACGAATGGCTGCAGGGCTGACTGGTCTACCTGAGGCAAGGTCGACTTTTTGCGTGAGGGAACTGGGGGAGGCGAAGGGGAAGCTTGATCCCTTGTGTGTCTGACCTCTTGAATCTCTTCTTCGTCCTCATCGTCGTCAGCTCCGAGGATGGTCCGGCCTATCATACGCCTTGAGGTTGGGGCAGGAATGTCGGCGCGGGAGGAGGAGCCGCTCTTGCGCGAGCTGTGGTGACGATGCCGGGCTCTGTGCGCATCATAGTCTGCCTGGACATCATCGTCATCATCATCATCATCGTCGTCGCTGATGGATTGGGCACGGCTGCTACTACGGTGATGCTTTGAGGCGGAGGAGGAGGGCCTCGAGCTGACTTGGTGGGAGCGACCGTGTTTGTTGTGGGAAGAAGACCGTCTGTCTTCGATCCGTACCTCGTCCTCATCCTCGTCATCGTCGATTGCAATGATGCTCCTGCTGCCGCGGCTTAAACCAGAGCCTGTATGCGCATTCAAATTCGAGTTGTCAGCTGCTGGGGGACATGACCAGCCGAATGAGGAGAGGAATACTCACCTGAGAGGCCAGCGCCTGCGCCGATCCGAGAGCTGCTTGGGCCCCAATGTCTGCCGTTGACCATGGCTCCATTTGCACCTGTGGCCGAAGCTGCCCCGCTCAGGTTGGGGTTGTAGTTGCTACGGCCGCCCATGCTTCCGTCCGTTCGTCCGTTCTTGCCTGCTGGGTTGGACCTGGCTGGG
The DNA here is from genome assembly GCA_001006505.1 of Tilletia horrida. Lineage (NCBI taxonomy): Eukaryota > Fungi > Basidiomycota > Exobasidiomycetes > Tilletiales > Tilletiaceae > Tilletia > Tilletia horrida. The sequence continues at coordinate 62,178 of LAXH01000009.1, forward strand.
AGGCGTAACGTTTCTTCACTTTCTTCTTCTTCTTCTTCACCCACTCTTCTCTCTATTGAGCCTGCACTCGTCGGTCTTTAGTCTGATCACGAGGTCCTTGCTGGCCTCTCCGAACAGCATTCATTCATTCATTCATTCATTCACTCATCTCGACCACCACCTCATTTCCTTCTCGAAACTCTGATGAACATAAAGGGTCCCACAGAATAGCCGGCTTGCATGGGAAAAATACAATTGCGGCCTGTGCACCTGACAAGACGCCGCTTGCCAGGAACACTGCTCTCGAGCCTTCATCGCAGCTGCCACGCCTTATTGTTCAGCTTTGCTCGAGAAATGAAATATTTAATTGTTTTCTGCTGCCAAAACAGACCGCCGTCGGTTTCTCAAAAGGAGCGCAACTTTCCTCTCCAGCAGTGCGCGCCCGAAGTCTCGCGGGCCTGGTGGAAGGTTCCTCACCGCAGACGAGATCAAAGCTCTCGAAGCA
>LAXH01000009.1:65987-84940 GCA_001006505.1 Tilletia horrida
TCTTCGCCGAGCTCTCGCCAGTGACGGACTTCCGAGAGGCCTGCTGCCGCCAGAACGAGACAAACGAATGCAACCGCGGCGGGTTCTGCAACTTTATGCACCTCCGCTACCCCTCGCCCAACCTGCTCAAGGAGCTCCAGCACCAGCTGGCCGTCGAGCTGCGCGAGAGGAAAGTACAGGCTGCGACGGCGGCGGCGGCTGTCAAGCGGGAAGATTCTGGTCGAGGAGGCGGGGGAGAACGATCAGGTGGTGGGGGAGGATGGAAGGAGAGGTTGAAGCTGGAGCAGGGAGAGGAGGTGATGGGCAGTCGAGGAGGCGGGGGTGGGGACTGGAGAGCTGGGCCGAGCGGAGGCGATTGGAGAACGGGTGCTAGTGGGGGCGATTGGAGAAATGGATCGCACGGAGACGACAGAAGAAGTGCGAGTCCGGTCCGGAGATGACCCCCTTACCAGCGGCTTGCCGAAGTGCGCTCCTACCCCATTATCATGAATGCCTATCCGGGACAAGCCAATGCCACAAGTTTCCACCTTCTCAAAGTCGTGCTCTTCGAAGATGCCCTTGCAATACCAATGCATGCTTCGTGAAGAGATGGTCAATTGGGTGCAAGGCAGGATGGCTACTGTTACAAACTAGCTTTGGCTCAGAGGGGGCAGAGTCTCCCTACGAGTCTACTGCCATGGCTTCGCCTGTACCCGTTGTCGCTGTTGTTGCAGCCGCGCCTCCTTCCTCGGCAGAGGGTGGAGCCGCGAGCCCGTGCTTCTGCAGGAGCCTGCTGATCTCATCTGGAGTGAAGATTCTGCCTCTTGGTTGACCCCGCTCGTCGAGGGAGATGGTCGCAAATTCCACTGTGGAAGGGTGATAAGATAGGCATGTCAGCCCGTCTGATGCGCAGCTGCAGGGGCCGGGAGGGGAAAAAAACAGGTGTCCAAAGAGACTCACATTTGTCGCTATCCAGGGTGGTGCTGTCCATCGTCTTGCTGAGCACCTTGAGCGCAAGCGCCATGGCATCCTGCAGCCCAATCTCCTCCTTGTAATCCTGCTTCAACAGACTCGTCGCCGTGCCATTGTTGCTTCCAATGCACGTCGCCTTCCAACCCGAATAGTTGCCCGACGGATCCGAGTAGTACAGCTGGAATTCATGGTGAGGGTCATAGCCCGCATACAAGAAGGAGACTCCAAAGGGACGCAGACCGCCGAATTGGGTGTACGACTGTTTGAGGTCGCCGAGGCGTTGGACGAGTTGCTCGACGGGGATCTCGTCGTCGTATGTGATCAAATGTTGTTGTGCTGCGTTCCGGGCCGTGTTGACCAGCGAGTTGGCGTCGGCTGTGATGCCTGCCACACCTGCAATTACATTGCTGTGACGAGAGAGGAAAACAAGTCAATCAGCTGCCTTAAGTCACGCATGAGAAAGACAAGCGGGCCACAAGCTGGCGCTGTGGTCAGCATAATCAGTCCACGTACCCGCTTAACGCAAAGATCTTCTCGCTGGACGTTGCTTGCTCGAGCAGTTTGCTGGTGACCTTCTTCTCGGCAGCAAGCACCACTCCGTCCTTGGCGAGGATTCCGAGTGTGGTGCCTGCATTGGAGATAGCTTCCATAGCATATTCGACCTGCGGGTCCAGAAAAGATCCCCAAGTTCAGCCCTTTCTCTGATTGGGCAGCCTGCCAAACCGCGCTGCCGTGAGGCTTTGGGCCTGAGAAAGAGAAAAGACTGACCTGGTACAAGCGCCCCTCAGGGCTGAACGTCGTCGTTCGTTGATCGTATCGTCGCGACATTGCTTGGAGTACTCGTGCGCAGCGGCTTGGACGGCTTGATCGAGCGGAGGGTACTCCTTTACTGAGGCTGAGAGGGTTGGAACTGGTCTGTAGGCTCCCAAGAAGTTGCGCGTTCGAGGTTGGGCGAGCAGCGCAGCTTGCGTGGCTCGAGCTCGAGCTCAGAGTCAGCACGTGACTTGATGTCGATGGGTCTTGTTCGGCTCTGTGGCATGGCATGATGAACCCCCCTTTCAACACCTTCGCTGGCGGCCATCGAGGACGGAGGGAGGAAAGACGACTCGTATCTTCACCTGAAGTCCATGTCAGAGATGGTCCCGTCGACCTCCATGATCGATCCTCTCGTCTTGGGTAGCTATGTGCGCAGCAACCTTCAATTACCGATTTCCCATCACTAACGGAGGGTCTGCATGTCTTTCGTTTCGCCAGCTCTGATCGACTCCTGAGCTTTCCATATGCACTGAAACCCCTCTTCTCCCACTCCTTTTGCTGACGTGGAAGGTAGGTCCTCGCCGGAGCAAGTGATGAGGACCAACACTACTGATCACACGATTCACGCGAAGTGTTGGAACGTCTGGAATGAGAACTGGAATTGAAAATTACTTGGGGCTAGAACTTCGTAGGTGTGGAAGTCAAGACTCGCAGGCTCTCAGCAGCAAGAGCGCTTTGTGGGGGGTGTGGGAAGACGAAAGATACAACAGTGGTGAGAAAGTTGGAAAGAGGCCTAGTAGAACAACAGGGGTGCGGTGTGGGGGCGAAAGCTTGATGGTACATCGATCCGAACTTGGGAGCAGGTGGCATCGACCAGGCTCGGAAATCGTGATGGTGGCGTGAAGGACGTTGGTCGTCAGAGTTGGTTGAGTACATGCCTTCGACCTTGAGAGCCGAAGGCGAGCTGGTTCGTTGTTGGGTTTGAAAAAAGAGTACAGATGTCGTTGTTTTTTTTTTTGTTGAGATTGATTTGATTTGGAGCCCCAAGTGGTTCGAAGGAAGTTGAATGCTGCTGTTGCTGAAGTTGGATGAATGGTTGTTGCTTGCGAGTTGACTTGTTGGTTGTTGGCACATTGGTGACGTTTGCATTGAATTGTCCATTAGGTTGCAGTTGAGATGACGCTTTCGGTTTCGTGACGTTGGTGGTTCTTCTTGAGGCCCTTCTTTGATTTTTTAGTCTTCTTCTTCTTCTCACCGTCTTCACCCTCCATCTCCTCCTCCCTCTTTCTGAGGATCTCCTCCAAGATGTTCTTGGGGAGGGCCTCTTCCCAGGCCTTGTGCTCGACGTTCTTGACGGAGCGGGTAACGCACCGGGCGCGGTCCTGGGAGGCCTCCATGGTAGGCTGGAAGCCCTCGGCGAGGATCTTGGTGAGCATCTCCTCGTTCCTCTGGAACCAGTAGGTAGGAGGGAGCATGCGAGTGTACGACTCGGACTCGGCGACGAGGGCCCGGCATCTCATCGACGGCATCTCGAGGTCATCACGGATGTCCTTGACGAGGGTGCCGTGCTGGACGACGTCCTTCTTCTGGGCGTGGAGCTGGGCAATGCCGGGTTGGAGACACATGACGAGGTACATGATGTTCTCCATGGGCTCGAGGACGTCGAGTTGGACGTTGGGCTCCTCGTCGTCGTCGGCCTCGTTGCAGATGCGGAGCTTCCAGATCCACTCGGAGTCGAGGTTGTAGGAGACGTCCTTCTTCTTGTTGAGGTGACGCTTCTTGGTGGGGTCCTCGTCACGACCACTTCGCATGAAGTCGACGAACCTTGGTAGACAGGGGAGGGAAGGTGGAGGCGGGAAGTCAGAACAAGTACGTTGATGGATGATACTGGAGATAAAGAATGACTCACTTCTTGGGGATTCTCAGGTAGAGAGATCCGTCCTCGGTGAAAGCGCCTTGAGGGGCGTTCCTCTTGAGGACATAGAGCTCGGTGCGGTTGGCGTCGGTGGGGACCCAGCCGTTAGACTCGAGCTTCTGGCGTTGCTCGAGGACCCAAGGACGGGCTCGCTCCCAGGCCTCGCGGGTCCAGGGCTTGTTGACGTGGTCGAGATGGACGACGTTGGCTGCGGCCTGGAGGTTTGATTCGTTGGAGTCAAACTTGACACCGCCGAGGTTGGCCGCGGGAGCTACCTCGGCGGCCTTGGAGTTTACAGTCTTCTTTCCCATCTTGAATAGTAAAAAGGGGTTTGAGGTTGGGGGTTGGTGGTGATCTCACAGAGAGACGAGAGCTTTGGATGTAGATTGGTGAGGGTTTGGTTTGAGGCGGAGCCACAGATGAGGGGGGGTACGAGTGGGCAATGGTTAGCTGGAGGTCGGTTTAAGTACGACTGGACAAGCACGACGAAACACCACCACCAGCTGGTCAGTGCGCCGTTCGTGAAGGGGCAGACTGAGAGAGAGAAGGACAGCGATAAGGCAGGGGCTGATCAGGTATCAGAGCAGTGTGTGTGTGGGTTGTGTGTTGCTCTCAATGCTGGGCTTTCCCCACTTCTGGTCTCACTTGAATTCTCTGGGGTCTAGTCAATGAAAGTCGCCAGCCAGGCCGAATGGTGCGCTGATCATTGATCAAGATGAGCCAGCGATGGACAGCGCAGGTGCACCTGTGCTGCAGTGGGCTATGCTTCGTTGCGCTTGTCTGCGGTTGGGTCTCCCAATCAAGCACACGCGCACTTTTGTGGTTTTACCTTTTTGGACCAGGATGAGACATGGTCACAAGACATGGGCCCCCGCCTCCCAAAATTGTTTTGCTTCAACTTGGCGCCGAGGGGGTCACACCACCTCTTCGCCACCAATATGCATGCATGCATCAACAGCAAACTCACGGACTTACCCAGGCACCAACGGTGGCCTGTGCGTAAGTTAGCTGCGAGACACAATCCTGCTGAAATTGCACTGCAAGAGCAAAGCTTGATGTCGGGCGATAACGACTCAGACCAAGGAGGGGACAACCTGCAGGTTGTGCAGCAGCAGCAGCAGCAGCAGCAGCAGCAGCATAAGACAGTGGACTCTCGGCAGTCTGGCCTCAGCTTCTTGTTGGGGAGAAGAACAAGGAAACGGCAATGATGAATGGGTTGCAGGGTGCCGAACAAACTGCAAAGGAGGCATCGTGTGACCTCTTGGAAGCCAGCAACGTTTCTGGGAGCGGGGGGCAAGAAGTGCGGGGTTGTGGCTTGGGGAGGGACTCATTTTGCTCAGGCTGAGCATTTTTGCGGGGGCGGGAAAAGAGGCGACCCAACACCCGATCCACATTCAACACCTCATCCATCCACCACTCACACTCACTCGACTGCCATCACCAATAATATGGAGCCTCAGTCTGGGAAATCAGCTTGATACCACTGACCCGGATGTTTCGTGCATTGGGAACAGAAAAAAGTCCGAAACTTGGATCGCTTCCCTTGTCGATCATCTTCCGTCTATGTACATTCGGGTTGCAACATCTGCAACTCTTCCATCAGCTTTTCCCCTCTTTCCTCGCCCCGACAAAAATGCGGTTCTGGGGGAGAGCTAGACACCGGACACGCTCACAACACAACTTCGTCTCGTGATCGAGAGCTCAGAATGGTCTGAGGCTTGCATGAAGAGAACCGAACGGCTCGCCAGTCTCAGGCTGGAGCCAAGAGCGGAACATCCCAACCCTCCATCCGGAACCTGCGGGTCCGCGTCTACGAACCACCAACTCACAGCCCAGACGAAATCAGGCAGGTCCGTCTTGGACTTCTGCGAGGAAGACCACCAAGCTGTCAAAGGGAAATAGATGGTTCCAATTGGCCAGTGAAGAGGAAGAAATCAGTCAAAACGAGTGAAAGGTGAACAGAAAAGAACAAGTGAGTAGCCTGAGAATAAAATGAGCGAGACGTGACACCCTTGGATGCAGGTTGGAGAACGCAATGGGGAAAAAAGTAAAACAGAAACGGGAGAACGATTGATGTTTGACTTGACGGGGATGATGGGATGCCCAGAAAGACCGAGACTTGTGTATATATTGCGATTGACGGAGAACGTTCACTTTGAAGGTCTTTTAAAGCTGGAACATAGGTGAGTTGAGGCCTTCCCGTCTTCGACATTTGCCTCGGGAACGCTGAACACCGCCCATGTCGTTTGTCAGCCGACGAGAGTGTGGGACAAGAAAAAAAGTAGAGGGAACCGGACCTTCTTTACTCGGGCTTCTTCGCGCTCGCCTCTGAAGCTCGTCGGATGGCCCAGGTCAGCGCATACGTCTTCACCGCATCCTCGTATGTGCTCAAGATGGGTGCCGCACCCGGGCCGTTCTCGATGACATCGATCAGGTTGGCCACCTCCGAGAAGAAGGGGTCGTCGTTCGAGTACCGCACAACTTCCTCGTGGTCATCGCCGGGTCGACGGAAGTATAGCACCGGGGCATTGTAGGGGTCCACCAGTCGGAGCTGGTACCCGTCCGCATACACGTCCAGCTCGGTCGAGTAGTCGTGCCCTTGTAGCGCAACAGCGTGTGTCAAACTGCCCACCGCACCGCTCTCGTACTTCCACGTCGCGCAAGTCACACGCGGGATCCGCTCCTGGGGAGGAATCTTGGACTCGTCAATCGGCAGCTTGCTCAGCTTGCCAGCAGGCTCAAAGTGCTCGAGCGAGTGCGCCATCACAGTGGAAAGGTCCACCTCTCCACCAAAGTATCGCGACAAGTCGCAGAAGTGAGTAGCTTGTTCGACGATCGGTCCGCAGGTCTGGCTCTTGTCCCACCAGTCTGGCTTGGCCGTGTGCTCGTATGCCATAATGTATCGCGCATTCGTCGCCATGACCTTGAGGTTGTTCTCCTCCAGGATTTGCTTCATCTTCTGCACCACCTTCAGGTATCGGAGCATGTACCCGACCGAGATCGTGGTGCCGGCGTTCTTCAGCTTCTCGGCAATGCTGAGCGCCTCTTCAACGGGACCCGTGCTGACGGGCTTCTCGATGAACAGGGCGATGTCGGGAAAGTACTCAATCAGCTTCTTCTCCAGATCCCGACCCTCGCGCTCTTGTCCTCGGAACGCGGGTGGCGAGCCGACCCAGATTGCGCTGCGAGGATAGTGAAATCAGTCATCTTCCGAAAGCGAAGTATGGAGGGCGGCGGCTCGACTTACTGCGGCTTCTTAGACGGATCCAGGTTTGCCACGTAGGCCTCAATGTTAGGGTATACGATAGTGTCCTTGTATGCGCTCAATACGAAAGAGTTCCGCTTGGTAGTCAATACCGATTGTGCGCGCGATGCGGAAGGGTCAATCAGAGCCGTGACCTTCAGACGGGGACCGAGTTTGCTGCAGGGACGCGATTCGGCAGTTGGACGGGTTAGGAGAAAGGTCAGCATACGCGAGCATGACTGCATGCCATGAGTCAAGAGACTCACTGCTCGAGACGGAAAGAGTGGTTCCATGGTCCTTCATCCGATCCTGTTTCGGGGAGGGAGAGAAACATTAGCTTTAGCTCTCAGCTGGTGCGGGCGGGTGCGCAGGCTGATCGCTTGAGCTTACCAAACTGAGCGATAAGTGTAATAAGAGGTTGAGTCAGATCAGCAAGGCGATCCTTTATCCGCTGTCATAAGATGTACTCACGTTGATGTTACCGCTGTGAGCAAGGGAAGCCGCATACCGAGCCACAAAAACGTTAGCTATCTCCGAGAATTGGGACATATTCCTACATCCGTACATTCATTCAGGGACACTCACGCTCCGACAATGACAACATTGAAGTCCGCACCAGGAGCCGGAGGGGTCTGCTTGTCCATAGCCGTGGGAGCATGCGGGTCAAAGTCGGTCAATACCGGGGCCGAGGACTCGACAGCGGCACTGTTGACCGAGCTGGCAGCTGTGAGCTTGGCAGAGGTGCCAGCCTGGCTGAAGTGGGCGACTCGGACGGACGAGGCTGCGACTCGACGAGCGGAGGACGGTGCTGCGGCGGCCACTCCTGCACGGGGGAGGGCGCGAGATAGGGCGGTACGAGTGAACATGTTTTGGGAGTTGAAGAAACTTGTGGGTGAGGATCCGGAACGTGTCTATATTATTGTGCTGAGGTGCGGGTGAACGAAGAGAAGAAAGGGGAAGAAAAGGTCAGTGTCGACCACGAACGTGCAGGAGGGAGAGCAGATAAGAGACAAGGCAGAAAACGCTCAGGCTCTAAAAGTACCCTTCGCCCCCGCATCTCTGCGGGGCATCTTCCAGTCACTCACCAATCCGATGCCAAGGCCAAGGTCAGAGACAGTTACGAGTATGTACTGGCAACGTGTCGTGGGGGAAAGATGTCGGACTGGAATCGAACCTGATCGATGAAGGTGTCGACCTCATGTTCGGCGCACGGATCAGCTGCGTTTCAATGACGCCCAATTTTTGGGAGTCGCAACCCGGGGTTGCGAAGTGAAACGATCTTCCAGCTCCAACTTTTTTTCTCTGGCTGCTCATGAGATCCCAGCAGCAACTTGGTCAACCTGGTCTAGTAACGAGAGACTCTGCCCAACATGGCGATGACAGATAGCGGTGCGATTGACTGGATCCAGGCGCTGGGTGGCAAGGTGACACTCGTAAGTAAGCTGATGTACATGCCGCAATAGGGAGTGTTCTGACATTGAGCAATCATCTCCGCTGTGCACAAACAACGTCCTTCAGCTGCCTGGATTTGCGGAAGATCTGAGCGCGGCGACGTTCTGCTTGGCAGAGGAGGACCACACCTTGGGCAACTCGCTGCGCTACATGCTGATGAAAGAGTGAGTCTGCACCTTCGTGGTGTTCCTCCCCTCTGCGAAGAGCTGGTCAACTGTCTGCGCAAGGTTCTAGCCTGAGGCAGAGACAGTCCAAGGACGACAAACAACACTCGTTTTGCCCTGAATACGAGCCCTCTGCAAGAGGATCACTCGTGATGGAGGCCCAAAACACAGGAATTCTTCGTTTCTGAGGACTTGTCTCTCTAACCACCATGCCATGCACTCTGCTCTCTCCCTCTTTGCATGCGGCGTGGATGCTGATGCTTCCCTTCTTCTGTCTGTCGTCTTTGCCTTCTTGTCTCGGATAGTCCCAGGGTCGAATTTTGCGGCTACAGGTGAGCTCTTGCGTAGGCGAAGATGCTCAACACGGACTCTCGGCTGATGAGGTCTCCTTCGCTTTTCAATCCAGTCTACCACATCCTTCCGAGCTCAAATGTCACTTGCGGGTTCAGATGTATGGTGCGTTTACCGATCCCCATCTCAATCGTTGTTACCCCCACTGTGAATGCGCGCGCTACGGGATCGAGCCGAGACGACAAAAAGGGATCGCGACTTTCTCTGCCAATACGCAATACCGGCGAGAAAAGGATGCCGAAGAATTTTTTTACAACAATTGTTCCTACTGAGCCATCCTGTGCCGCGCATGCACATCCCACAAACCCACCTCGACCTAAAACACCTGTGTTTTTGAAAGGCTGACCTCTCTGTCGATGCTTCTGATACTTGTGCAGGGAAAGCAAATGCGGTCACAGCCTTACAAGAAGCGCTGATTCGTCTTGAGCAGCTGTTCGAGAGCATCAAGGAAGCATACCAAGATAACCTCGCGGCTGGCGAGTATGAGATGTTTGAGGAGCAGCATGTCGACATGAACACGATCCGACAAAGGCAAGAAGAGGCACGAGCGGCGGCGGCCTCGGCACCAGCTGCGAGGGCTTCGAGGAAGTGAGGGCCTACTCCACCATAACTGTCAGTCGTCGGCACCACAAACACACTTGTACCAGTAGCTTTTCCTTGCAGAACCAGTCAGCATATACCCGATGTCTCCTTTCCGTTGATTCTCGCTGCCGAGTCGAGCAGCATGGAGCCATTGCTCGTCCTCGTCGGACCCTTGACCTGTTCTGATGCTCAGCCAATCGTGCGAAGAGGCAAACAAACTCACAGCATTTGACCTGTGAGGAGACGGGCGCGTGGAGGTCGTGCGGCCCACCGAGCTCGAGGTCAAGGGCGGGCTCGCGAGTCGCGACGAGGGCAAGACCGGGCATCGGACGGAAGCTGGCGCCACGAAGAGAAGAACAATCTTCGAATGATCTGCAAGGCCGTTTGTAATGCTGTTTGCTCCTCGTTGTAATCCGACTCGCGCGTTTACCCACGTGCTTGATTACAACCCCGCAAGCCACTTAGACCAACACACTGCCCGCTTCCAATTTCTCAGTTTGCAAGCTGGGCGGGCGCTCGTCGTGGAGAAATCAGTGAGGGGAAGCTGGGACACTTGTCGACAGATGGCGAGCGGATTCCCTATGAGAGATGCATGCGTGTAAGCGTGTGGGTCCGATGGGCGGCTCCCGTGTATGCGCGCAGTAGTGTTCCACTTGCTCCCGAAGTAAAGAATGAGGTTGTTTCTCCACATCAGAGGGTTGAAATCGAAAATGAGGCTTGAGAAGCTTGTGATGCAGGTTCGTGTCTGCTTCCCCAACCTCAGATTTCACCGTGTCTCCCTCGTTCCTTCTCAACACCCTCGACATCGACACCGAGACACTCTCTGCTCTACCATAATCAGCTCTCTCCGTCTCTCTCGCTGTCTGTCGTTCTCCTCACTTCCAAACTCGTGCCTGTTTGAGATCGGTCCGACCCCCGACGTGACCAGGCAACGTCCATACACCCACCCTCGAATCTAATTCCCCCACCCCATCCCACGTTCCTTACCTATCCCGACCCTGATCCACATTCCAACATGTGTATCCCAAAAGCACAGGCGATCAAGGATCCCAAGAAGCTCCTCAACTCCTGCTACCCTCCTCCCAAGACCATCGCCTCCACCGCTCCCGAATACCGACCTAGCGGAAACGAACTCAGCCGTCTCGCCTACTTTGCCAGCAACAACCCAACACAACTCACAACCGTAGGAGACCTCCTTGTTCAGAGAGCAAATCTCGAAGCCAAGGCTTTCAAGGCTGCCAATGGTCCCAAGAGAGATGCTGCCAAGGCGTGAGTTTGCGTCTGTTTCCTAGTTCTCGAAGGCGATCCACTGACAACATCTTTCCCTCCCACTTGCTTGTGCCAATCACTAGCGGTCTGATGCTCACCCTCGGCATCACCAAGAACCTCATCTCAGAATGCAAGCGTGAGCTCAACTACTTCAACCCCCACGCCCAATCCATAATCACCATCGCCCTCGACGCCTCCACCTCTAACCCCATCGGCAACACCAAGCGGGACATAGAAATCTCCGCTCGCGCCGCTTCCACCTTCTACGCTCTCGCTACCTTCAGCCAAGCCGCTGGCTCCAGTGTCGATGCCAATGTCGGCAAGACCTACCTTGAGCTTGTTGGAGCCTTCTCTTCCATGGCAGAGGAGCGTGACGGAGACTCGGAAGACACTAACCGGTGAGTAGACTCAGCATACGCAGGATGTATGCGCGTCTAGAGCAGCCAAAGGACTAACATATCTGGAGGGTTCGTTCAGAATTCGACTCATTGCCATTGGTGCTCTGTCCGGAGCTGTCAGCTCAGACGTCTTCTTTGGCAAGACTTACTCCGACCAAGCCCCCAAGATCATCCCCGCCCTGCTTGCTACCATTCTCCCCTCTGCCAGTGTCTCCGTCTCCTACCTCCAATCCGAGTCTGCCAAGGTCGGCAGCGGCGGAACCCCTCAATACTCTGAGTTCATCAGCGTCAAGAGGCAACCCATTCAAAACCGGCGCGCACCCTCTCTTTCCGGCCACGTCGACGGCGAGAAGGGCCCCACCACTGAGGACATTGCTTCCGCTGCCATGGCTACGCTGCGCAACATCATGGCTCACGGAAACTCTTCCAGTGCCATCTCTGCTGTTGACATAACTCTGGCTTGGCTTGACGGACGCAAGGCCGGCTCCAACACTCGTACCTCGGGCTCGTACTGGGACAAGACCGAGTGGACTGCCTGGCTCAGCGCGTCTCTGTCCAACTGGTCTGCCCTGCCTTACCGCTTCGTCGTGCTCACCCATATTGTCGAGCACCTCGTCGAGAACTCGGATGGCGAGCCGTCGGCACAGCAGCGCAGTCTCATTGCAATGGCCACCTCCATTCTCAACTCCAAGGACAGCCTCATCGGTCTCAACACTGCCGAGACGGTCAACAACCTGCTTGGTCTCATCGTCCGCCGCGTCCACTACAACACCAAAGATGCTCTTGTGGCCCCATTGGTCGAGAGCGTGAGCAGCCTGGGTGCTCACGTGTACTACGCCGATCAGATACAGGACATCGCAGAGGAGATCACTGCCCGCCTTGTGGCCCTGTCTGTCCCCACCGCCAATGCGGCTGCTGCAGCTGCAGCAAACGGTGCTGCCGACGCCGCCGCCCGCCAGATTGCTCGCAAGCCCGCCAAGACCTCTACTCCAGTTGAGCGTGACGAGTCTATGCGCGCTCTGCTCACCGCTCTCATTGGCGTCATCAAGGCAGCTGCCCAACCTGTGCCCGCCCCTGCCGTCAACGACACCAAGCGCCAGAGCACATTTGGACGCGCCACGAGCCGGAACCGCATCTCGCCCGGCGTCTTCCACCAGACCACGGCTCTGCTCACCTTCCCGAACCCTGCTCTCCGTTTGACCTACGAACAGGCTCTCTTGACCTTCGTCACTGACGAACTCGAGCCTGCTGTGTCTGGTTCCGGTGCGCTATTCTCCGGTGCCAATGATGGAGGAGCGGGCAAGGCCGATCCGGACGCGATCACTCTCGCGCACAGTCTTGCTGCAGGTGTATACACGCTCCTGCTGGCCAAGGCCCTCTTTGTGCCCACTAGTGTACGCGATTCGCCCCTCGAGAGCCTCGTCGCTGTGGATGCGACCAACACGGACGAGTCCCGTGGCCTGCAAGCCAACCCCGACGCCGCCGCTCTGCCCACCGACTACGCTGCCGTTGCTGAACTTCTCGAGACATTCGTTGACCGCCTGCCCGTGCCTGCCACCTTGGCCTTTGTGCCCATGTTGGCCACTCTGGACCGCAATGTGTCATCCCGCCTCGAGCCCGCGCGCAAGAACGCTGCTCGTGCCGTCTTGGCGCGCGTCTATGGCAAGATCGGAAAGACTTGGGAAATCTCGAGTCTGGAGTCGCTGTCGAAGTCGGTGTCTAGCTCGGCGCTCACTACTGTCCCCGCGGCATCGGCTGTCTTCAGCCCTCCCCGCACTCCCGCCGGCTTCGCTATTGGCGGTGGATTCACTGAGACTCTGAAGAACTCTGCGTTTGCTAACATTTCGAGCTTGGCCAGCGATCTTTCCAAGAGTGCTGCTCTCCAAAGCGCTTCCCAGGCTGATGAGAAGTCACTCGCGTCCTGGTTCGGCCGTGACTGGAGCGTGGGTGGTGCCGTCTCTGACTCGTTCCAAGCCGCTGCTCCAGGTCAGCGTCGACCCACTCGCATGGAGCGTCGGGCTAGCATTGGCTCCATGTCGAACTCCCGCTCCAAGCTCCACGCCAGCCACACCGCCGACGGCTCGATTGGCCACGACTCTCCCGGTGACCGTCAAGTAGGCGTCGACGACTTCAGAGAAGCGCTGAATGCTACCAATGGCGCCGCTGCCGGTGGATCTGGTCCCAACGGTACTCTGAAGAGAAGCTCGAGCCGACGATTCAGCAAGCGTCTGGAAGACACGGCGACCGATGGTGCGAGCAGCATTGGACATGGCAGCCTGCAGACTGCGCCTAGCTCGCCCGTCGGCAACGGTTCGGTGCCCCACGATGTCGCTACAATCCTGGACCGCATGCACGTCGGTGTGCCGGATGGGACGTCTGGCAAGGGATCTAAGCAAAGCTCGATCCCTCCCTCGTCCAGCACGGCCGCTGTCGCCTGATCGGGAAAGTCTGGCAGATTCGAAGAATGCGCCACCAACGGAAGCCGCTGTCAGCATCATACCCTTTCCTCTTTGGCTTCCACCATTCTTCCGTCCTTCACAAGTTATGAAACTCGACTTCGAACGCGCGCGCTCTCTCTCTTCCCTTACACACTACTACAACACTGCTCATGGATCTTCCTCAAGACTAGCACCAGTCCGCATCCGAGCCTCCATTTCATGTTACTCAAATTCGCTTTCAAACCTCGCTATCGATGCCAGCGCGTCAAGACCGCCTTGCTCCTCAACTCTCCCTTTTCTAGTGGCCTCTCATCCTCCTCACGCAGGCTCTCCTGTGCCCGACATTTGGACGACTTCCTTTTCGTCTTTTTAGCCTTCACACTCATTTCAAGAGAAAAGCGAGTCCACCTCCGAAAAACTTTACTATTTACTCGACTCGACGCCGATCCTACCTTCACGGCCTCGTCTCGATTCGTCTGGTCCGTCATTGGTATCTTTTCACTTCTCGTCTGTCTATCTCTCGTCTCCATTTTCCGCCCCAATACATATCATCGGTCTCTTCTCGACTTGACCAGCACAGTAGGTATATCCTCCTACGAGTACCAAGGCTCACCCCGCTTCCTTGACAGCAGGATTTCCAGGCATGCAACGAATGGGCTGATCTCAGCACTTAGGACTGAAATGAGACCGGAACGGCGCGAAAAATCTCATGTTCCTGATGACATTACCAGGTGGCTGACTTCTCCCACTGATGCCGATCATCTCATTTGGAGATTCCCATTGCTTCGTTCCTCCTTGTCCTCTCACAGAAACCCGCAGCTCGGTTCTGACTCTGTCATCCTGCGGGACTCTAGATTTGTCTCATCCCATTTGTGCCAGCAGGAACACGTGTCCTGGCTTCAATGACTCGAGCCATGTCCTCGGGATCTGCCTGCTGCAACGGCGCATGAATCGTACCCTGGCTCTGACCCCTGATCGACGTGAGTGCTGGCTGACTGCGCTCTCTGACAGCTTTTCTGTCTCAGACGCGCCCTTCTCAGCTCGCTTAGCACGTCGCATGGCCACAATCATCTGACCAAGGAGCCCGCCGGCTGACGGAAGAACCTTTAGCGCATTTCATAACATGAACGAAGACCCGGCGACGACGCCCGAGTGGGCCCAACAGAACCTCGCTGGCAAGGTCCAATCTCGCTTCCTCTCTGCACGTCTCCGGAATTGGGGTTCCATTCCTCTCCACCTCATCTGCTCATACAGGAAGATGAGAGGGATGCGGCATGAAGCTGCGCGGAACTTTGAGTTGACACGTCAGAACCGAGAACGGATACGAGAGACTGAGCAAGCAAACCGCTGGCAAGCATCTCAGCCCTCTCCGTTGTCACCATGATCACCATCAGGAGCGACATGCACCGTGCGGAACGTGATAAGCGTCCGGATATGCCATCATCTCATTGATCAGGGATGTTCTGCAGGATTTCGGTAATCGTCGTCTTTGCCCCGGACTCGAGTGCATCATCATACCTCATGGGGCATGGGTCATGCGGCATGACGAGCGGGTCGGGCGTTGCGCCAAATGATGCCAGCGCATTGCTTTGACAGTACTCGAGAACGTGATCTCTCAGATCTCTCTCACTCCATTCAAGCCTGCGGAACAGCGATATCAGTGAGTGCAAGATGGAATTGCATAAAGAGGACAGGGTTCCGGACTGCTCCTTTACCCCACTTGCCCCCTTTTCCCTTCCTTCTCAGATTTTCCTGTCCCCTCATCCATCTCCCAGCTACTTTCTGACGTAGCTACAACCTTTACTATTCATAAGGCAATCCGTGACAAGCTCTGGTAGCGTACCAACTTCTCTCCCAGCCCCCTTTGCCACATTCACTTTAATAATCACTGCTCCCCTTTCCTATCTAGTGCATCACAGCAGCTAATCGTGAACGTTTTCCAGCACCGTCTGCGACGAGTATCGTTTCTCATCCTACCACAAGATCGTCCCTTGCGACTATGGCTTCCGCTGCGGTCCTTGCTCACTCGCAGCCTCCAGCTTACTGCGGGCCTGCACAGGCTTCTATGGCAACGGCAACCCAGACCCTAGCCCCAGCCCCAGCACCGATTCCTGCTCAAACTCAAGCCCCTCCAGCGGCACCAGTGGTATCCGCAACACCGGCGCCTCGCAAAGTTCGGTGAGTCTCAGCATCTTCAGCCGTACGCTGGCATCCTTTATCCCTGTGCCAGCTTGTTGTCTGCCCATCAGTGGCAAACGTGGGCTGGACAATGGTTTCCTTTGTTCCCAGCAAACCTCATTCCCCTTTATGGCCCTTTGTGCCATGGTAATGAGGTTCATCACCCACACCGCACTGGGACAAAGCGAGCAAAATTTTCACACCCACCTGCACCTCATTTGACAGCTGTCAAGTCTTGGAACAATGGACCGCACTTCTGGTTTGGCCCGAAATCCTCCCAACTACAAATACAACCCCTTCCTTCTGCTCATCAATGCCTCGATTACTGACCCACGTTCTGTCTATTTCCCCTTTCATCCTTCCTCTTCCCAAATCACTCTGCTACCCTGATGACTTTCATTCACCTCAACTCGGCTGGGCCTGCCCCGTTCCAACTCGACCACCGTGACGCTGGCGCTTACGGATTCGACCGCGCCGTCCAACTTGCTACTTCCGCCCTGTCTCCTCTTCCGACCTTCTCATGGGCACGGCGGCCATCCTTCCCAACCGCACTATCGCCGATGGAATTTCTGAACTCGGGCAATTCCATGTCTGATGGCTCTTCTGCCACCGGCTCCTCCGACATGACTGACATTGGCCACCACTCTGACCTCTCCGGCCTCGACGGCATCCCATATCCCTTTGAACGACCGCAACTGATACGTCCCTCGCCCCCCAAATCCGTGCCCAAATCGATGATATCGATACTGCACCCCATCGCCAACCACGATGGTCGATCCGACGCTTACATCCAAAAATTGCTATGGCACTTCAGCTTCAACGTCGGCAATCGCTACAAGGTCTGCGACGTCATCGGGGAGGGTGCCTACGGAGTTGTTTGCTCTGCCGTCCACCAGCCCACGGGCCAGAAGGTGGCCATCAAGAAGATCCAACCCTTTGACCATCAGATGGTAAGCTTGCAGCTGCTACGTAGTCGTTTTATTTGTTCGAGTTGCTGACTGAAAAGGCGTCCGTGTCTTCGCTGTTACATTCGCAGTTCGCCCTCCGCACACTGCGTGAACTCAAGCTGCTTCGATACTTCCAGGAGTGCGAGGTGTCGGAGAACATCGTCTCGATTCTCGACATCATCAAGCCTCCTTCCTTGGACCAATTCAAAGAAGTCTACCTGATCCAGGAGCTCATGGAGACGGACCTCCACCGCGTGATACGGACCCAGCAACTCAGTGATGGTGAGTCTCAGTGTGCATGTGTTCTTTGGGTCCGGCCAGAAGCTTACGCCTGATCCGCACAGATCACTGCCAATATTTTTGCTACCAGATCTTGAGGGCCCTCAAGGCTATGCACTCTGCGGATGTCATCCATCGAGACATCAAGCCGTCCAACCTGCTCCTGAATGCCAACTGCGACCTCAAGGTGTGCGACTTTGGCCTCGCTCGCAGCGTCTTGACTGCTGAGCCAAACGGCTCCGACCTCGGCTTCATGACGGAATACGTTGCTACGCGCTGGTACCGCGCGCCCGAGATCATGCTCACCTTCAAGCAGTACACAAAGGCTATCGACGTCTGGGCCGTCGGTTGCGTGCTGGCAGAGATGCTCACGGGTCGACCGCTGTTCCCTGGACGTGACTACCATCACCAGCTCGGCCTCATCCTCGACCTGCTCGGCACTCCCACCGCCGACGAGTGAGTCCATTGTGTAGCGCGTAGGCAGAAGAAAGTTCACAGACACCTACCGAGCTGATCTTCCATCTTTCTTAGTTTCTGCAACATCAACTCTCGGCGCTCACGAGAGTACATTCGAACCTTGCCCTTCCGGAAGCGCAAGGAGTTCTCTCTCGTCTTCCCCAAGGCATCACCTGCTGCCATCGACTTCCTCAAGGGCGTCCTGGCTTTTGATCCCAAGAAGCGAATGACAGTCGAGCAGGCTCTGGCTCATCCTTACCTCGCAAGCTACCACGACCCTGACGACGAGCCCACGGCTCCCGCGCTGGACGCAAGCTTCTTCTCTTTCGACCTAGAGAAGGCCACCATCACCAAGGAGGCGCTGAAAGAGGAAATCTGGAAGCAGGTCAACGAGTTCACTCCTCAGATCTGATCTGCTCTTTCTCCTTCCCCTTGTCGATATTGGCCGACCCGCCCCTGTTCGGCTTCGTCGAGGACCATTCTTCTTTCTGCCGTTCCATCGAAATCCAATAAGATACCCACTTCCAAAGTCACCGACCTAATCCCTAATAATCCCTCCTTACCCTCCTTCCTTTCATGCTTGTTGTACGTTTTTCTTCATCGGCTGAGCAGGCTCGCACCTTTCTGTTATATCTTGATATGTCCACCCATCTTCGAAGCCCAAGTAATCCAAAGAACATACAATCATGCCAGATCTTTGATCGTGCCTGACATGCGTCCTCACTATGCCGCATCTCGACGGCAGCAGACGTGCTGGTAGATTTCAGTGTTGACTCGACCTATGCGGGACGGGCGAGGAAATAAACGTGAGAAAGACGTACAAGTGAGACAGACAAATCAACCGCCGCTCAACTTCGAGGATCTTAGTTCGACCAAACAAGGCAACGCTTATGTGCTCGCCTAGCAACCCAGCACGTGAATGCACGTGCTTCTTTCGCTGCCCAAGGAAGATTCTTGGCTTCTACTGATGTACAGGCGTAATGCATAAGCTCGATGAGCTCAGCTACATTTGCAAAGGTGTACAGTTGATCGTGAGGATGCGATAATGTCGAAGAAGCGTGGAACCGTAGAGAAAACCGACGGAGACGCAGAGCTTTTTGAAGCGCCAAGAGCTTGACCCGCCGAGATCAGAATGTGGTCAGTCGCGACCACGGCAACGGCGAAGGTGGTAGACCTCGTGATCCACTCCTTCGTCACAGACGCGGTCAGAGCTACCGTAGCTGTTTGGCAAATGATAATATAACATTTGATCAGCCCCGTCGGAAAGATTGCTCTGTGAGATAGCGAAAAGGAAGGTGTTCGGGAGGACATGTCGACTTACAGCAAACTTCGCCAAAGAACTTCCAAGCAGTACATGATCTCGTGTTGCGAGGAACAGAATTCCCATCCCTCCTTATCCTCCGGGCAGTGCGGTCGGTAGCCAGGTGGGCACCAGACCTCGTACATCTGCAGCAGCGGCTTTCGACCGCTAACATTGCTGCTTCCGAGCTCGAAAGACGCTTTGTGATTGCCGACGTTAACATGTTCGGTCAGTTCGTCAGCACAGAGGTCCTCCAGCCCGGTGCCGCGTCGA
>LAXH01000009.1:88637-138950 GCA_001006505.1 Tilletia horrida
CACCGCTTGTACAGACTGATCTCTGCATCAGCAACACCATCGTCAAGACCGGTCTCGGCTTCAGCGCAGGTGTTGTCGCCTCTTTCCTCCTCTTCAGACGTGAGTCATCTTCATCGCTATTCACCGCCTAAACCTATCTCTCCAGCTCACTCGCTCACCCCATCCTCGCTTTCACAAACATACACAGGCCGCGCCTTCCCCGTCTGGATCGGAACCGGCTTCGGATTAGGCAGCGGATACACAGACTGCGAACGCTCCTTCAACCCCGTCTCCGTTCCCGGAGTCCGCATCGTACCCGCCTCCTCCTCATCGTCCTCAGACCTACCCGCGCCCTCGTCCTTCGAGAGACTGCAACAACGAGCAGGCGAGGCTCTCGGCGTCGCACGGGAAAAGGCAGACCAACAATTGAACAAGCCTGGCGGCATCCTCGATTCCGTCAAGGAACAGGTCGGTGTTGCTTCGGACAAGGTCAAGCAGGGCGTCTCTAAAGCCGAGCAAAAGGTGCGCCTCGTCTGAGAATACCAAAAATCCAACCCACCTGGCCCAACGTCGAAGAAGGTCTGTTGCCGCTCCCGGAGAGGATCTGCTGTCCTGGCTGTCGCCCGATCCTACCCTCGCCCTCGCCCTTACAAAGTCGAAAGCTACCTGCAAAGTTCAAAAACCCGCAATACATACACAACGCATCTCAGAGATGTTCCTCGAGTCTAACATGCGGTCAACAACCAAACCTTCTTGCGAGAACTTGAGCAAGGGACCACAGAATGATGAGCTGGGGCGGGAGCGGAACAGCTCTCGAGCTTTGCGTCGACGTGCCCAACCCGTTTTTCTTTCCTCTAGCAAGCAGCATTGCTGACCTTTCTCTCTCGTTCTGCCTCTGCTCCTTCCTTGTTTCCCTACTGTGACAAACTGCGTCTCTCACGGCCGATCACCACTACTGACACAGCCATACGAAGACTGCCTGACTTGCCGTCTCACCGGGGCAGCCGCTCTCACAGCAACAGGGACAGGCGCATTCATCGAGGCCCGGAGATTAGGCGCATTCGGGCCCGTTGGCAACACCCGCACCTTAGCGGACAAGGCGAGTGGTACCCTTGCTTCAAATAGCACCGGAAAGGCGTGGCCGAGGTCACTTGTCGCCATCGGGGTGCTTTGCTATGCTGGGGCACTCGGCAGAATATTCATCTGAGAGAGATTGTCCGCTGTTACTGCTTACTCTATATCACTTTTACGGGAACGCATGTGATTCAGACATTCTGCTGGTTTCTCCAAGCCTCGTACGAACCGAGCATGGCAGGGGAGATCCGTCTTCGCACACTGCGCGCCGCTTGCTCAAAGTGGTCTTGTCGAATCTGGAAGCGCGCAAAGTGTCAGCATACTGTCCCCGATGTTCCCAAGTCATTGGCTTGCGGCGCGGGCGCCAGAACACACCTTTTCAGCGTCCACACTCTCGGCCAGAGCCATCATGCCGGCTTCTTGACAGACAGACATGATCTCCGCACCAGAACAGCCCTCAGTCTGTGATTGCCAAAAGTGAGAAGAATAAACAAAAGTTAAACATGGGCCAAATTCTGAGCATGTTCATTCTCCAGGGGCGGGCGGAATCTCCGGACTCACCAGATCTGCTAGAGCATCCAGATTGAGATCTCCAGCAGCGACTGCCATCTTGCCGGTTTGGAGTTCCAAGAGTCTTCGACGCGCAACCACATCGGGCGGCGACACGTACAGAAGCCGGTCCAGACGTCCCGGTCTCAGAAGCGCAGGGTCCTACCATTCCCCCGATCAACACAGATGTCAGCTTCTGCAGCAGGTCCAGAGGAGCAAAGAAAGGCATCAGGCCTCACAATGACTTGTGGTCGGTTTGTGGCTGCTACGATAACAATGCTGGTCGCCGACTCGACACCGTCGAGCTCTGTCAACAGAGTTGCGATCACCCGGTCCGAAACGGCACCTCCCTCGTCGCCACGGGTTGTGGTCAGCGCATCGATTTCGTCCTGAGTTCATGCCAATGGCAAGATGAGCAAGGGCCAGGGAGAACACATTGGAGCCCTTGATGAGTCTCGCGAATTGGGGGCTTGGTTTTGGCATCCCTACAGGCACAACTTACAAGGAAGATCACGGACGGAGCGGCAGCCCGAGCTTTCCTGAACAGCTCCCGGAGTGCCCGCTCTGATTCGCCGACGTACTTGCTGTAGAGCTGTATGATTTAGGGGGGAAGAAATGCATTATAATGATCAGAGGCATGGATCGGCCGTTCCTCTCGGGCGTTTCTTCTCCGGGCGCGACTCACCTCCGGACCTTTGACAGCGAAAAAGTTGAGTCCGCTCTCCGTAGCCAGCGCCTGCGCAATCATCGTCTTCGAGCATCCCGGAGGGCCATACAGCAGCACTCCGCGAGGCGGACGAATGCCGAGCCGACGGAAGGCAGCAGCATGTTTGAGGGGCCACTCCACCGCCTCTCGGACCCTGCTCTGCGTCTGGTCCGTCGAGACGATGTCGGACCAGTACACTTTGGGCGCCTCGAGCACAATCTCGCGCATCGCTGAGGGTCGGATCTGAGCTTTTGCGGCTTGGAGATCGGCATATTGCAGCAAGTCATTGCTGTGTGACGAAGTGGCGTCGCTGCCCGGCTGGTCGGAAAGGGAGAGATTTCCCAGCGCTTGGGACACAGAGGCTGCGGTTTCTTGTTCTGACGTTCCCTTGGAGACTCGACGGATGACTCGCATGCCTGCTTCCCGAACAAGTGAGCTCAAATCTGCACCGACATAGCCGTGCGTCTGACTGGCAATCTCGTCGATTTGCTCGTCTGTAACAAGATGGGGCACTTTCCGTAGCATCACTCTCAGGATCGCAGCTCGGCTCTCCGCAGTCGGAATGCCTATTCGGAGGGTGGCGACGGGATTGACAGGGAGATGTGAGTGATATTGAGACGTCGGAGCGTCTCTCTAGGAGTCGACTCACCAATCTCTATCTCTCGGTCCAGTCTCCCGGGCCGTCTGAGGGCAGGGTCAAGGGCGTTGGGACGGTTCGTCGCTCCAATCACAACAATCCTCGCAGGCCCCTTGACGCCATCCTCTGAGTTTCCATCCCCTTTTGAGCCTTGCTCGATCCCATCCAACAGGGTCAGCAATGTGGCGACCGTCCTCTTCTCCACCTCACCAGCGCCGCTCCCAGCCCCGGCCGCAGTACCCTCGTCTCTCCTTGGCGCAAGCGCGTCAATCTCGTCGATCACAATGACAGCAGGACTGGCTGCTCGTGCTTGTTCAAACAGTGCCCGGAGTCGTTGTTCAGTTTCGCCGTGGTAAGGCGAGGAGAGCTCGGGTCCGTTGATGATGAATGTGGTCGCGCTCGGAATGGAGGCCGCTGCCAATCTGGCCAGGGTTGTCTTTCCCGTCCCGGGCGGGCCAAAGAGAAGGACACCTTTGGGAGGTCTCAGGCCTGCAATTTTGTGGTGTCGCCGTCCGTCAGCGAGGAGCAGAAACACGGTGAGTAGAAAGGTTCGTGGTGCAGCGCCACACAGAGCTCTGATGAAGAAGACTCACCATATTGCGAGAATAGCTCTGGTCTCCGCAGGGGAAGTTCGACGAGCTCTCTGATTTCTTCTACTTGCCGATCCAAGCCGCCGACGTCCTCGTATGCGATCTTCGAAGCAGAAGAGCCGTCATTGACCTGCGCTCCCACTTCTGAGCCCTGAGCTTGAGAAGCAACGCTGATCTCGATGGCGCAGGAGCGAGTGATGTGCAAGACTGCCGAAGAGAGACTTTCATCGTGCTTGGGTGGAGACGAGACTTCGAGGACATAGTTGATTCCTTGGAGTCGGACAACGAAGCGATGTCCGATCTGGCAGTATCCTGATTCGACTGTTACCGGTTAGAGATGATGAATCCTTCAGCCACCCATAGGAGCCTGTTCTGAGCCTGAGCTACATACCTAAAGTGTCTTTGGCCAACGCCAGGAGTAGTTGCAATTCAGACGATTCCAACGTCGGCGCTGTTGGTGTTTCCGATGTCGCTCCGCCGGAGGTCAGGTGTAGGAGTAGAGTCAGGCTCGGAACTGCGACTGCGTTTGTGACACTCTCGAGCAATACGCTCTCGCCATTCTTGACTGAACCCGGGGAGGAAGAGGCAAGGGAAAGATCAGCATCTTCTGAGACTTGGACAGCTGTAATATACTCAGTCAGGCAGCAGAATGGAAGGAGCAGACGTGAGAGGCGAGACATCAAAGAAGACGAAGCAAATTCCCACGGCAAGGCAGAATACAGATGGACTTGGAGTCAATGAGTGAAATGACCACACTTGGTTGGCAGAGTAGGACTCACTCTCAGCTGCCAAGTTGAAAGAAGGCCATGCTATCCCGCATATACACTTGTTACCGTGCTGATCCTGTTGACTGACCCGTGAGAGTCGGACGGGTTGGCCCGCAAAGATTTTTCGAGCTCGAAGTGTCTCGGCATTGACGAAAATTCTTGATGAAGGTGCGGAGCGAGAGACGCTGCTTCCCAGTGGGCCTGCTGTTGATGCTGAGCTGATCAAGCTCAATACCAGAGGCATCGCGGAGGCTGAGCCTGATCCGGACGCAGTGGCTGCCATGGTCAGGTCGACGACGAAGTGCTATCGGATTCCGATTTGGTTCCCTGATCCAAGATTCTCGTTTTCTTCGCACAGACTGAGGAAGGATGATGGACTTTTCGTTCAGATCTTTGTGCTTCCTCCAAGGAAAGAATGTCAGCGATCTACTCTCGCGGTCGTCTGTGAAGCACGATGAGCTGAAGGTGGACCTTGCTCTGGACCGCTGTGACGGTCGTCAAGATCTTGGTCGCCTTGGTCGCCTTCCATGACTGGAATTTTCTCAACTTCAACCACGATCAATCCCGTCCATCTCTCCCTTCCTTGACCAACACGATGCTGTCCAGAAGTCATCTTCTCTCCTTCCGATGCACGGTACTACTCCTTCTCGTGCTCGCCTTGGCTCAGACCGTCTTCGCATCATCCGACCACATTGACGCATTCACGTCCAGAATACAGCGGCGGGACACATCCTACCTCTGCAAATGCACCTGTTTTGGAACCAATACCACCCTCGTACCTCTCTTTGCACCCGCCGATCCTTCGAAACCATGCACAAGCTGTACAAAGCAATTCTGTCTCGACACGCTCGGATCCACACCGGCGTGTAAGGGGGCAAAGATCATGGCGAGTGATGGAGATACAGGCACGGGTTGGGAAGGCGATGTCTGGGCCAAATGCTTTCGTGAGTAGGGACTCAATCAATTCTGGCTCGTACCCAGGTGGCAACAATTTGACAGACTTTCGTCTTCTCTCAGAACGGGACGGTGGCAAAGATAGGACGATTGTGTCCCTCTATCTGCTCACCGTCTTCGGTTTGCTCGCCATCGCTGCGCTGAGGCAGCCTCTGACAAAAGCATACGAGGTGCGCCGACTCTGAATGACCTACAGTACTTTCAAACGAGCGTGCCTTTCTCACACTTCTCTTTCTTTCACACAGGAATATCGGACGAATGGTCCCTCAGCCATGATGCGTTCTATCACTAGTAATGCGCCGTGGTACCAACAATCACAGCGTGCCAGGCGCGGCCAAGGTCATTCGTAGACCAAACTTCAGCAATGGAACGGGTTTGGAACAGATCGCTGTGCGCATTTCGGTGAAGCCAATATAATCTGATCATCATGAAGGATTGGACGAGGCAGCAGCAGCGTTTCGCCTCGCCAAGGCTCTCTCTTTGGCTTTCCTTCTCGCATCCTCTCGAGCTTGGGAAGCCTGCGTGTCCGCGGCGGAGGAAGACATTAGTCTCGCTTTCGCCTTCTCGCGCTCGGCTTCCTCTTCTTCGGCCCGTTTCTTTTGTGACTCGAGCAGTTGGGCTTCGAGATGGGCCGTCTGTCGGGCGCGAGAGGCCGCAGAGTGGAAGGATGAGGAGGACGAGGAAGAGCCCTCGCCTGGTCTTTGCGGCCGAGTCCCTGGTGGTGGCGGTCGCGGCAGTCGAGAGGCACTGTTGTCCTTGTTCCGCGCGCCTGGTTTGGCAATGTAATTGAGGCCCTTGTTGAGCAGCGAGCGGTTGTCTACGATTTGATTGTCGTCGTTGATATCGACACTGAGGCCCTGGGCTCGTGCAGACTCAATCTTGCGCGCCAATGCCACAGTCTCCGAGTCCTCTTGTGCGTCCGGAATCTGCCTTTGAGCGGAAGTTGAAGCCGTCGCTGAGGCAGAGGATGACAGTGCGTTGTTGGCTGCTTGGACCGCTGCTTCATGTGCTGCGCTCTGCTCGCTCAGGAGCCCGCTATAGAATGCAGCAATGCCCTTCGAGCCCTTGTTGGCTTTTCGCTTGGCTTCCTCCTCCTCTTCCTCCTTTCGAATGGCTTCCATCTGTTCCCTATAGGCATCCGTGACAAATGCCTCCTTGTCTTCGAATTCGTTGCCTTCTGCATCGCGCTCCCTCTGGATCTTCTTGGCCTCTGCGCGCTCCCGATCTCGTTTCCGCTGGATGGAGGCCTGCACAAAGGCATCGATATACTTTGGCGCTGGCTTGCCTGATTCGACGAGTCCGGCCTCTTGCTCGGCTTGCTTCTGTTTGAGCTTGGCTTGGGCAGTCGCTTCCTTCATCGCATCATACACGGAATCGTACTCGAAGATGGCCGCATCTTGATTCAGCGCCTGCTCCGCTGCCAGCCTGGATGCTCTTGAGACGGGTCCCTTTGCTACGGTAGCTGGACCAGAGGCTGATGTTCTCGACTTCTTTGTTGGTCGTGGGTTGGCTTGGTCGTGCTCATCATCGTCATCGTCGTCGCCTCCGAAACTGCTGATGAGCGTCTTGGGAGGCTGCTTCTTGATGCCGAGACCTCCGTCGTCGTCGTCGCCATCGTCCTTGAAGGCCGCCGCTGCAGACGGCTTGATGTTCTGCTTGAGATTGAGAGAGAAACCTGCCATCCTTTGCTCACAGAGATGGATGGCAGTGAGAGAGCATCAACTGCGAGCTTTGAATGACGTCTGTGCAGAACTTCCTCATTCGGCATTCTTCCCGACCTTCACCATCCTGGAGCCATCCGTGTATCAGCAGTAATCATGGCTCAGAATCGATCTGTGCGTCTGCCCGCCGACGAGGAGGATGGTAGCAACGAGCGCACTCCTCTCGTCGCCTCCCAGGGAAACCATGAGCCCGCTGGCGAAAGCTCGAGGTCATCATCCCGCCGCTTCGGCTCCATCTTCGAACCGCTCGCTCATCCCAAGGACCTCCGACCTCTGGAGAAGCTCTTGCTCATCCTCGCCCTCTTCCTCGTCTTGTTGGCCGCCATTTTCATCGGTCTCTTTGCGGGCGTCAAGAGCAGACTCGACCACTCGCCTCCCACCGTCACTCCGCCGGGCTCGCCTCCCCCACCCAGTCATCCCGGCGAAGGATCCCCATGGAAGACCACTTGCGACACCGAGACTTGCGTCCTCGCATCTGCCGAGATCCTCAAGGGACTGGACACCAAGCTCGACCCGTGCGATGACTTCTACGAGTTCACCACCGCCGGCTGGCGCAAGAACCATCCCATCCCCTCCGATGCAGGTCTCTTCGGAATCGGTCAGTGGCTCGCATCCGAAAACACAAAGATCATGGTCGAAGTCCTCGATGGAAGCCCTGCCAGCAGCAGCAGCAGTGCTTCTTCGCATGCCAACTACTCGATGTCAGCGGCCGACTCTGACGATCATGTCGACAAGCAGAACCTTGCCAAACTGCGGGACTTCTACGATGCATGCATGGACACAGAAGCTCAGGACAAGGCCGGAGACGAACCTCTCCTCACCCTCATCGACGAGCTCCGAAGCCGACTTCATGTTCGCGACCCATCTGAGAAGAAGGACGCAGTTGCTGACGAACTTGCTGAAGAAGAGACTCCCACGCTACTGTTCGTTGCTCAAAAGCACGAAAAGGGTCGGTTCTCCCCTTCTCCTGTCCCACCGAACAGGCCTCCACCCAAGGCCCCGCTCAACCACCCTCCGAAGGAAGATCCTACACCTTATCCACCTCAGGGAAAGCGCCAAAAGGCACTGACCCAAGCCATCAGCTGGGCCCACTCACGCGGTAAGTTGTGCTGACAAAGAGCACCTCCATCCTGCCCACATCCCAAACTCATGTCCTATTTCCGATTTTTATATTTTCAGGCTTGGGTGTCTTCTTCGGAGCCCGCGTCGACGGAGACATCGGTGAAGATCCTCAGCTTGGAACTCCGCTCATTGACCCCGGAGGACTGGGCTTCCCAGACAAGGTCTACTATGAGGACAAGGACGAGATCGAATTCTACAACTCGGTCGTCACCCAGGCGTTCGAGAACCTTGTCAAGGCTGTACATGCTCGCGATCTCAAGAAGAGCGACGCCACCGAGCTCAAGAAGAAGAAGGGCTCCAACGACAAGAAGCTGGAAGAGGCTTTGAAGCACGCTCGCACGGTCGCTCTCGAAGTGGTCAAATTCGAGACCGAGTTGGCGGAAGCTCAGCCGGACGGGATCGAGCTCTCCGATCCAATGAGCACTTACAATCCTGTCACTCTGGCTCAGTTCTCGTACCTGCTCACTTCCGTTGACGTCGCTGCTTACTTCTCTGCTCTGAGCGTCCGCACGCCTACTTCCATCATTGTCGCCAACGTGCCTTACCTCCGTCGCGTCAACTCTCTCCTCAGCCGCACCCGCGATGAGGTTTTGGAAGGATATATTGTCTGGACCTTGCTCAGGACCTACGGCCGTGGACTCGGTCCTTCTGCCACCCTGCGCCAGCCTTTCAACCGACTCGACAAACGAATCAAGGGCATCGATGATGATGCCAAGGAGAACCGCGTTGGCACCTGCCTGGACGAGATAAATGAGGCCCTTGGCTACTCCGCCGGCCGTTACTTTGTCGAGCGAACTTTCTCCGTCCGGGCCAAAGAGCGCGCAGAAGAGATCATCGAAGCTCTCCGAACTTCGTTCCTCAACCGTCTGCCCGAGCTCGCCTGGCTCGACCCTGTCACTCGCCAAAAGGCCGAAGTCAAAGCTCGGGCTGTCAAGGTCAAGGTCGGGTACCCCGTCTCTCCCAACACGACGGACCCGAGGAACATCTGGAACTACTACGCGGACCTCAAAGTCCAAGGTCCTGGCCACTTTTTCGAGAACATCGTCAACTCTGCTATCCGCCTCACCAAGCGTCCTTGGAACAATGTAGGACGCAAGCTGGATGCTCAACGATGGGACATGTTCCCCTCCGAAGTCAACGCTGTGAGTGCATTATTCAAGGCCATCAATTTTGGCGACTCCAAGTTGGGGTAGATTTGTGAACGTGTGTTGTTGACCTGTGCTTTCCTGACGATCCAGTACTACTCGCCACCTGAGAACGAGAGTGAGTCAAACTGTGCTGATGTCCGGGTCTTATATGTGACGCGTTCTGACCTGTCCACCAACAAAATTCCACAGTCGTCTTCCCTGCTGGCATCTTGCAGCCCCTCTATTTCCACGTCGACTGGCCGGGCTATCTCCAATTCGGTGAGTATCAAGACGGACTTTCGAAGTTTCTGGTTCGTAAGTCAGATCATTGAACGACTTCTCATGATGGACAGGTGCTTTCGGCACGACTGCTGGACACGAGCTCTCGCACGCCTTCGACCCTGCCGGACGCGAGTACGACGAGAATGGATACCTGCGCGACTGGTGGACGAACGACACGGCCGTCGAGTTCAACCGTCGCCGCGACTGTCTCATTGCCCAATACGGCCAATACACAATGCCCCTGGACGGCAAGAAGACGATCAAGCTCAACCCCAAGCTGACTATCGGCGAGGACGTCGCCGATGGTGGTGGACTGAGTCAGAGCTACTATGCGTGGAAGAGCACTCTGAAGGATTCAAAGGGCATTGGCTTGATGAAGCTCCCTGGATTGGAGTACACTCCGGAACAACTCTTCTTTATTGTGAGTGGCTTTTGGCTCTTTGAAACTACTAGAGTATCGCTTCCACTTCGAGTCCTGACGGAAAACCTCTTCTACCGTTCTCCAACTTTTTTTTTCCTTACAGGCGTACGGTCTGGCGTGGGCGCGCAACATTCGTCCGCAAGAGACGATTCGTCGTATCCGCACTGATCCCCACTCGCCCACCAAGTGGCGCGTAAACGGTGCTCTGCAAAACTCTCCTGGTACGTCTGCCATTCTCAAGACCGGGTTGGCACATTGATACTGATGACCCCCACCCCTGCTTTCTCGTAGAATTTGCTGCCGCGTTCAACTGCAAAGTCGGCGTGGACCGCATGACGCGAACCAAGGAAGAGCGTTGCGAGATCTGGTAGATGCCCACGCAAGAACTATGACCATCTCTCACCTTCACGACCTCAAATCGAATGAAACCCAAATGCTCCATTGACTTGTATCCTGGAAATCTTAACAGCCTCTCCTCAATGCTTTCTTTCGGACAGCCGGTTCTGATGCGGACGCTCACGGTCACCTTCCAATAAGATGTTGTTCATTTGATTGTCTTTCTGTGCTTGGATGTGTGTGCTCGCGTTGGGTCAAGGAAAGGGTAAGTAAGAGGTCACAGCGCGTGCCGGAAGTCGAATGATTGAGAGGCATGCCTTTCAAAGAGGGCGTGGTAATCCCAATCCAATATGAGATCGATGCGCGCTTCCGATCAGCGCCGAGCTGACCGGGGCGGCCTTGGTCGTCCAAATGGAACAGTGCCCAACAAGGGTCCTGACGGAACTTCACCGCCTCCCGGGCCAGCGGTGGGTGCAGCGGCAGTGGAGTCATTGGCGATGGGTTCGTTGCCGCTGGATTCGGCTGGGCCCCGGACGGAAGCCAGCGATTCCGACAGGTAGGAGGCTGTGAGCTCGATTGGGTCAGAAGTTTCGACCTACGCAACAAAGCAAGGAACAAGGTATGAGGGTCAGATCCCTTGGCGCATTGTGCGAGCGATGCATGAAAGAGCAAATCGTAACTCACCCGCTTTTGAACTTTGAGCCCACCAACTCGCTGTTCAGCCAAGAACAAGAAGCTGTGCAAATTTGAGCTGTACAGCATCCTCTCCCTGATCGTGCTAGTGGTCGGGCACGAATAGATGAAGAGAAGCCCGCCGCCCGTCATTGCCACGGGGGAAGAGCTGCTTCGTCGCGTCTTGACCGGGCTGACGGCCTCATCGCCTTCCTCAGCTGTCGGTTCTTCGTCGTCTGCAAACACGGGTTGACCCTCCATTCGGTAAAACGCGTACCGGGGCCCGCCTTCCTGATCCAAGGCATGACCAACCTCGGCCGCGGGGAGGAATCGGGGCGGAGCTGCGAGCTCGATGCGCTCCTCGCCGGGTGTCAGGTTGAGCGAGAGGAGGACAAAGTTGAACTCTGATGGACCAGAGGCTCGGATGGGTAGGACGGAGAGCGCGGGCAGCACTGTTGAAGCAAAAGGGAGAGTTGGGATTGTCGTCAGTTCTTTACTCTCCACCCACGGGGCAAAGAAGCTGTTGCCGCCAGATTTCTGAGAAAAAATGCTTACCTTCCTCTTCCCATTCAAACGAGACTACCTTGTGTCCTGCCTTACCCTTTCCACCTGTAGCGGCGGCGGCAGCCACTGCCGAAGCGCGCTCCGCAGCGGTCGCACGATCCACTTCCGCCCGCGTCGCCTCTTGCTCCGTCAGTAATGAGTCAGACTCCTTGTTGCTGCTGGGAGCTTCAGTGGCCCCAGCGGGAGTGGGAGCGTCGACGGCCGCAGGCTGAGCCGAAGTTGGCGCTGGTGCAGGTGGAGGCGCGGCAGCAGGGAAAGGAGGAGGCACACTTGTGGCCGAGGTGGGAGCAGCAAGTGGAGTAGACGGAGCTTCCTCTGCCTCGACGGGCGCCTCCTGAGCCGCGTCTTGGGCCAGGGCCTCCGAAACAGCCTCTGGATCCACCTCGGGCGCTGATCTGGCAGGAACCGGAGTGGGTGGCTCCACAATCAGAGACTGTGTGTCGGACCCAGCAGAGGGCGTGTGAGGAGCGACGGCAGTGGGCAGCGGGAGCGACTCTTCTACAACGGGATCAGCAGCTTTGATCTCCGTTTGCTCCTCAGGCGGAACGGTGGCAGCGATGACACCATCGCTTGTGTCCAATGGTGCAGCATCCTCCTCAGGGGCTGGAGGTTGCGCATCCTCCAATATGGCAGCAACAGGCTCGCTCGGCCGTTCAGGTAGCGGAGTCGGAGGTACTGAGACCTCAATCATCTGAGCGTCCGCCTCCGCTGCTTCGGGCTCTTGAGATGCTGACACTGGTGGTTCCTCACTGGCAGGATCCGTGTCAGGCTGGGGAGGTGCGTCGACAGTACCGTCGTGAGCATTCTCAATGGTGGCCGATTGTGCGAAGCGAGTCGCCAGTCTTTCATCGACAGTCTCGAGGTGGGGCGTCTCCGCAACATGTCCGACGTGGACGGGACTGGGCACGCGACTGTCTTGGAGGGCTTTGGGTACGAAACCATCGTCCTCCCCCTCGTCGTTGTTCGCAGGTTCGGCAACATCTTCCTCAGCTGCTGCAACAGGGGCAGTCTCGGGCTCCGGGATCTCGCTCGTCGCGGTGACAGGAGCTTCTCTTGCCTGCTCTTCGGCTTCGGCTTCTGGAGCTGCAGGCTCTGACGAAGCTGGTGCCTCCTCTGCTGATGAAGGTGCTGCTGTTTTCTCTGTAGCAATTTCCTCCGTGATATCCTGAGCAGGAGCAGTTTCGGCGGCATCGGCAGTTGGGGCATCTGTTTCTTCTTCCGCCGGAAGCGTGGTTTTCTTGACTGCCGCATTGGGGTTTGCGAACGGTGTAGGGATGGCTCCTGCGAAAGGTCTGGGAGCAGTGGGGGAGGTTGCGGGAGGAGAGGTACTGGTCACTACTTGACGCTGAACAGGGGCCGAATCCTCGGCAGGAGTTGTATCGGGAGCTGTTTCGGCCTCTTCAGCTGCAGGAGCAGGGGTCGTCGCCTCCTCTTCAGGCGGCGTCGCTTTCTTTGCTGCTGCCGCATTAGGATTGGCGAAGGGTGTGGGGGCAGCTCCTGCAAAGGGCCTTGAAGTGGGCGATGTGGCGGGAGCAGCAGCGGTGCTGGTCGGAGCAACGGCCTTGAGTCCGCCCGAGGCAGACCCAGTACTGATCGTTCCGATCTGACCAAAGTTTCGTCGTACCCCGCCGGTAGAGGCTCCAGCAGCCTGAGCGGCGCTTCGGCCTTGAAGGCCCACATTTGGATTCTGGTAGTCGACCTTGCGGGCGTTTCTGAGTTTGGTTGGGAAGATGAATTCGCCTGGGGTCTGGCCATAGATGGTGTCGAGGAAGTTGAACTCCTTGAGGGCGCCGAGGATGGCAGTCCTAGTCTGGACGTAGCGCATCTTCTCTCTGACGGGAGCTGCGGGAGGCTGGTAGCAGCATAAGATCCACTCCCATGATCCGGCGGCGGCAGTGGTGTCGAGTCGGTAGAGGATGTAGGCCGACCGGTTGGGTTCGTTGGCGAGCAAGGCTCTGAGGTGAGGATGAAAATCGGACGAGTCGGAGTCAGAGGCGGACTTGGTGGCCGTGTTTGTGAGGAGGGTGTTGTTCTCCTCGCTTTGGACGAGGATGGCTCGCACCTCGGGCTTGGCCTCGGTCGAGCTCGTGGTTGCCTCGAACAGGCTGATGAGGCTGTCCGAGACTCGGGGTGCAGCAGGCGGCATGACGGATTACTGAAGATGAGGGGAAACAGAGACAGAGGCAGAGAACAAGAAGGAGAAGACGAGACTAGAGTATGAACAAGAGGAAGACTCGACGCTCGTTGAAGCTGCTGATGTCGTTGTCGTGGTTGAGGACTGGAAGCTGCTTCGGCTTCCTGCTGGCCATCTCATGACGCACAACCAACCAACAGGAGGGGAGCGACTTGGCCCATTGCCGGCGTGGCAGTAGATTTCCCGTGGCCCGTGCGAGCACCTCAATGGGAGGTCGCATCAAAGGGAGCACGATGTAGCAATCACAGTACATGAGGATGATGTTTGAAGACAACTACGAAAGATGACACTGGGCCCCCGAAGGGGTTGCAGCGGATGAAGGGGGAGGAGTTACACCATAGTCCCCTTTCGACACCTTCCGTGCACCCTCCGATGTGATCAGGCTCACCCCGGGCAAGAGCATGATCTGTCGCATAATCGATTATATTTCTTTGCAGTTGAAAGCGAAAGATGTGAAGTGGAATCGCAGTGTGCCCTTTTCTCAGGCTACATCCTTTGTCGGAGGAGCGGCTAAAATGCTCCGTCCAGCCTTGAAGTTGGTCCAGTATCGCTGCAGGAGGGATCGCAAACGAGGTCAGCACAATCTCGAAGTCCACAGACGCGTCCACGTCACGTACCAAGTATGCTATGATGACCAAAGTTGGTCGTGACAAGGAGTGGTTTGGAAGAAGTGACGGGGTCGTCAGAGACCAATTCCATGCTTCGCTCGTTCTTTACGAAGAATTTGAGCCTCTACTCACCTTCGTTGACCACTAGTGTGAGCACCGTATGTGGTGCGATTCTGAGCAGATGCGCCGTGGTGCCCTTATACCAGCCCAGCACACCCTCTGCCCGCGCCGTGAGATACAGACAGTGTATAGGATTCCTGTATAGAGCACCGACCGTCTTCCCTTGAGCTGCATGCGCACGCAACAACAGACGAGGATCAGCAGATGTTCGACGAACTGCTACTGTGGACCTTCCGAGGGTGTACTCACCGTTCTTGATGGTCGGTTGGTTGTACATGCGTGTAAGAGCGGTGTCTGCAGGCTGCATGACCGCGCAGACACACAGGCCGCTGAAGATTGACGAGACTAGGTAGGTGCCGAAGGAGTTAGGTTTGCCCGCAAAGAGCGCCAGTGGATTTTGGTAGACCGGTGTGTTTGGGTCGAGCTTTATTAGATAGGTCTTCATCCTGTGGATTTGAAGGAGCAGAGCAACACAGATGGGTCAGAGCGCCAGAGCGGGACACAAGGGTAGAGCTTGAAGAGGAGGCGGCGCTCACCAGTTGTACGCAGGTAATTGAACAGTGCTTCCCATCGCAGTTCGCAGCATGCTGGCATCCATTCCTCGCGCCAGTCCAAGCAGACCTTCCGTCTTGACGATGCTGGTCAGGCCATTGAACAGGCCCGAGTAGTTGTGCGATGCCTTTCCGATGACGTGATGCGGACTGTAGGCTTGCTGCCGCGCCTTGACCAGGAAGAATGCGTTTCCAAACATGGCGCCGACGACTCCGCTCGACGCTCCGGCCAGCAGAGCGCCGGCAGCCCAGACCTCGTCTGGCTGCTTACCCGCGAGAGAATTGAAGCCGACCCTGAAAGGCTCGTAGAAACCTAACCGGGAGCCGTTGAGGAGGACCTGGTAAATGTATGCGGCGCTCAGGCCGCGTTGGACACCGCGAATGCCTTCTGATCTCAGAGTCTTGGCGAAGCAGTCGAGCGCATTGTTGTATAGTCTTGGGGGAGCTGGTCCGCCTCCGGCCTTGCGCTTCGAGGTCTCCATGAGCTCGCCTTGCAGCTGCATGCGCGTCTTCATGACTTCCATTGGGTTGGTGCAGGTGACACTGTATCCATCAGAGCATGAATCACAGAGTGGTCGCCTCACAGAAGAATCAGCAACCAACGTGGACCAAGAATGACAACAGAGCCAGCAGCTGGGAGGACTCACGCAGTCATGGCGGCCAGTGCGCCGACAGCGAAGCCCTCTGCGGTGCTGACGCGGGTGACGGGAACGGGCGGCGCTTTGGCGGGCGAGGTTGATGCGCTTTGAGCCATCGCTTTGAGGTTGTTCAAAGGGCAAAGTTTCCGAGAAGAAGGAGTGACAACCGAGCGAGGGATGCTCCTGAGGCTGTATGCAGACAATGTCTATGCGGAATCTATGATAATGATGATGGCCTGCTCAGCAATGATACCGAATCGAAGACTACTCTTGCCGTCCTTTGTGTGTGCGTGTGTGGAAGTGTTGACTGTCGATGCTGTCCAAGTCCAAGTAGTTGCTTCTTCTTGATGAGGCTTTCGTCGGGTTGGCATCGTTGATGGCATCATTGTGGCCCTGCGGCGGGCGCGCCCTCGACTCTACTAGACCTTCTCGCCCTTTCGCCCTCACTGCCTCAAGCACGGCTCATCCTGTCATGGCTCACACGACCTCAGCAACATCAGGACTCAACATTACTGAATGCTTCTGATCTTTCGACCTGCTCTCCAGCGAAGGTATCTGCCACGACTGACTAACTTTGCCGCATTCTCGCCCCGTCCTTCGGTTCCTCCCACGAATCATTTCCAACGAACGTTGTCCACCATGGCCTCAGAAATGCCCAAATCAATGAAGGCAGCACAAATCACAAAGACGGGAGATATCGATGTCATCGAGGTCAAAGACGTCCCTGTCCCACAGCCAGGACCCTCTCAGGTAGTCTTCAAGGCCGAATACGGCGGTATCAACTACATCGACACCGTGAGTCCCCTCCACGCACATCGAACAATTGTCGGAGAGATGTCGACTTGCGCCGAGCTGACCTCTATTTGGCATTATTGCTCTGGATGTGCTCATCTCCTTGTCTATCTATTTGCTGACTGTCAGTACCACAGAAGCGGTCTGTACAAGCTCGACCTTCCGTTCATCCTCGGAACCGAGGCGGCCGGGACTGTGGTCGCTCTAGGATCTGAAGTCCAGGCGTCCGGATCCCTCAAGGTCGGAGATCGGGTCATCAGTATTGGGCGTGGAGCCTTTGCCGAGTATGTGCCTGTGGAGCGCAAGCTAGTCGCCAAGATCCAGGACGGCGTCGATTCTCGCACTGCTGCGGCGGCGGCTCTTCAAGGCCTGACCGGTTCGTGCCATTTGTATTCTACGTGAATATTTGCAGTTCATGACTGACCTAAACGGTACGTCCTCTAGCGCTCACGTTGATGCGAGAGGCGTACCATGTCAAGAAAGGCGACACAATCCTCATCCATGCCGCAGCTGGTGGCGTCGGCTTACTCATGGTCCAGCTAGGAGTGCATTTCGGAGCGACGGTCATTGCCACCACCTCCACCCAGGCCAAAGCAGACCTCGTCCGAGCTCACGGGGCCCACCACACCCTGCTCTACGGCAAGGACGACTACGGAAGCATTCCACCAGAAGTTCTCAAGCTCACTGATGGAAAGGGCGTTCAGGCCATCTTTGACGGCATTGGCAAAGCGACGTTCGAAGGTGACTTTGAAGCGATTGCCAAGCGCGGGACCATTGTCAGCTTTGGCAATGCATCGGGACCTGTCGAGGCCTTTTCCTTGCTCAAGCTGGCCGCCAAGAATGTCAAGATTGTCCGACCTCAGGTGAGTCGCAGCTGGGACCCATACGATAGCGATGCCACAGTATCAGTTGACATCTTGTGATGGAACTCGCAGCTCTACAACTACATGGACGACGCAGA
Organism: Tilletia horrida; assembly: GCA_001006505.1. NCBI lineage: Eukaryota > Fungi > Basidiomycota > Exobasidiomycetes > Tilletiales > Tilletiaceae > Tilletia > Tilletia horrida. The sequence continues at coordinate 106,003 of LAXH01000009.1, forward strand.
GGAACACGAGGCATACAGCAAAGAGCTCTTTGACCTGATCGCCTCTGGCGCAGTCAAGATCAACATCCATGCAGAATACCCTTTCACCACGGACGGCGTGAGGCAGACACAGAAGGACATCACATCGAGAGGAACATCGGGCAAACTTGTGATCAAGATCTAAGTACCTGTTCGATCCACCCTACGCATTCAATCCTGTAACTGTATCAGACCAGTCTCGGAAATAGCACCTCCATATCGATGTATGCAAGGACCACTAATTAGCGAAAAGCAACTTGGAAGCTTTTTGACAGAGCTTAAGAGCGGATATGCAGATTCGAGCTTGAGGGGTCCTCGTCCGCGTTGATGGATTTGGAAAACAAACTCGAGAATGCCCGGCGATGAGGGTGCGCCGCAGATTCCAGATTTGGGCCACTTGGGCCGACCGGCCGCCACTCGGGCGAGATGTTCTCCTCCATCACGTCGTCACACCAGGTACGGTGGCCGCTCCCGAGTTCACCTCGCTCAGGGTGGGACCTTTCCCGCTCTTCGCAGATTCGGCTGCAACAGGAAGGAACAAAGAAGAAGAAATGGATGGTGAGTACCATGCTGTATGCATATATTTGGGCCCATCAAAAAGGGCCCAGAGCTGAGGACTCACCAACTTGACCTACCCGCGCAGCATTGACAGCTGCGGCGAGTGGGTTGATAGGCAGACCCGTTCCCTCATTCTGCGCCGCATTCGCCAAATGCCGGGCCGGGCTAGGGCCTCCATTGGCAGCATCGTACAGCGCCGCAGCGACCGGTTTGGCCGGCAAGTTGGCCGCCGCAAGTGCCTGTGCAGACCCAGATTGATTCCGGCGGTGCCCTGGGGTGAATCCGGATTGGGAGTGAGAGTGCGAGTGACCGCCGCCGGTGCTCGTGCCAACACCACCACCACCACCACCGCCGTTCAGAGGAGAGCTGCCGTATTTGGGACTACTGGCTGCGTCGCCGGCAGCTCCCGGCGAAGAGGAGAGAGCTGATGCGCCACCTGGGCCGGGAGAGGAGGACAGGCCGTTCGAGCCTGGTTGTTGTCCATTGGCTGTGGATCGTGATCGGGGCCGATTAACGACAGAGGAGATGATGGAGGATGCATCGTCGCCGTCGTATGGGCGTATCTTTGCGCAGATGCCTGACGAGTTGATGAGCGATGGCGGAGGAGCCATTAGAGTCTGTAGATATGCTCGCTTGGCTGGAAAGAGGTGGCAGCGCATGCATCTTGGTTCAGCTAAGTGAGAAGAACAGGGACAAGATCCGTGCGGAGACTCACCAATGGTAGCATCATTGAACACGATGAGCGCAGTGGTGTCGTCGACCCATTTGATCTTGAAGGCGTCGGGCCACTGGCCAAAGACTGCCTGAATATCTCGAGTCTTGAGCTCCGGTGGGAAGCCGGAGAGCTGCAGGATCCGAGTGACGAGGGGAGAAAGGAGTGGTAGTGCGGCGGACATGCTGATGCGCTAGACTGATTCACAGAGAGTTCAGAGACGGGATCGAAAGAGAGAGAGAGAGAGAGAGAGAAAGAAGGAGAGAGACACAGGAAAAGCCGAGACGAGTAGAGAGATAGAGTACCGTAGAAGGAGTCAGGAAGCCCAGAGAGAATGTAGATGTTGTTGATGAAATGTGATCGTGATCGAGGAAGCGGAAGGCGTCTGAGGATGTGGGGCTGGGTGGGGTTGCGCTGTGCGTGTGATGATGTGGTGAACGTAAGCGTGAGAGGACGGAGAGGCTGCCTCGAGTGACGATGATGCTCTGCTGCTGGACAAGGACGACGAGCTGAGCAAAGGCAGGAAGAGCAGATGGTTGATGATGGCGGGATGTTGAGTCTGCATGCATGCATGCTTTGGGCTTTTGATATGCCGGACCTGCGCCTTGCTTCGCTGTCCCACACACAGGCCCCGATCCAGCAGGCGCGCCCGAAAATCCAGCAAGTCAGCACTCAGCACTCGAAAAGGTAACCACTTTTCTTCTTGCTGTCACTTCAAGCAAACCACAGCTTCAAGGCACGGGCTCAGCACAGGATCGGCCATGGAGCGTGGGATCAACGAAAGTCTTTCATGTGTGGGTACAACAAAATGCAGAGAGGATGCACAACATGCGCACAAGGGACGGGCGGGGGCCAGAACGTGGATGGGGCATGACACAGCAAATCGAGTGTTCACAAGAGGGCGTCAAACCGCCGGCTAAGGTCAATTGAATGAGTACCTTGGTTGTCAGGAAACCGTGAATTGGCCTGAAGAGGTGAGTTCTTTGCTTCTGTCGGCAAACGTAGTTCGCAGCCTGCTTCGACACGTTGAGTCGAGTCAAGTCGAGTCGAGTCTTTGGAGCTCAGCAATGCTGTACCAGCTTGAAGGATCGACTCAGGCGGATGGAGCCACGGGCATGAAACGAAGAATCGAGCCTAGCGAGAAGCGCCACCAGCCGCCGCCCCTCCCGAACCGCTGCCTCCCGCTGCGCTTCCCGCGTCTCCCATCTTGCAGGCCACGATTTTGGCCTTCTTGACGGGCAGGAAGTCGCCGTTGTCCAGCTTCAACTGCGCATTCTTCACTATGAAGGTCCACACTTCCTCACACGAGTTGTAGGTGTGGAGATGACCCTGAGACGGATCGGCCATAGAAGACACAGGCAGTGAGCAACGTTCATAAATCGAGTATCGATTGGGAATAGCTGTTGGCGTGGCTTGACATCACGATGGACTCACCTTGATGCCGCTTTTCGCCTTGACGCTCTTGCCCAGCGAGTCTGCCACACTCTTGTCGAATTGCGTCAAGACCTTCATTGCCAGGACCGGATTGATGTGCCCGCTTTGAATGAGCTCGTCCAAGGCGTCCGTCAATTGGAGCCCGATGCTAGACGGAAAGGTTCAGACCGACACATCCAAGACACATTTAGCCCATATTCCAGTCTATCCGCGCCGCTGAAAGGTGTCTACTACACAAAACAGCGCAGGAGGGGACCAAGGTTCTCACCTGCTGCGCCGATACAATTCATAATACGATCTCTGCGAAGGGTTGCTGCTGCTGCTCATGGTTTCAAAAGATGTCTCACTTGCGTTCCCGGGTCGCTTCCTCGCTCCCTGTGGTCCGCTGTATATCGAGATGGCCTGGTACTTGATTCAGAAATTGGCGTTGATCTCAATGAAGAGCACGCCACGGCACTGATGCTTGGGGGAAAGGAAGCCTGTGCGCCGCGCCGATCACACCAAGACAGGAGCTCCTGAACGAGGACGGTCAATGTCGACTTGAGGACGAGGACGAGCGTCGCGAGAAGAGGTGTATTCGGCAGCTGCTCCTCGAAGAACTCAAGATCAGTAAGTTCCCAATGCGGTGACCACCCCTCCTTTGTGTGTCTGTAAGCTCAGGGGGCGAAGATGGTGGTTCGAGTTCGGAGTCGCAAAAATGGAGAGCTTATATATTTTTCTCGAAAAGCCCGCTTATCGAGCCGACAAGCGCGCCCACCACTTGCTCACACCATCCTTCGTACGGAAAGCGGGATCAAAGGAAACTTGACGAATGGAAGGTTGTACAATTGGCAAGTGATGAGAGAGCACGTAAAGACAGTAGTAGTTTGTGACCAGAGAGGGGAGAGAGCGTGGAAGCTCGAAAACAAAGTCGACCCAGCGACATGGAAGAAGATACGAACAATGAAATGTCCAACAAGTACGTGTGCGGAGGTAGAAGGGGTCCGCGGCCAGGCCTTCAGAGCATGCATGTGCTCGAGTGACCCGGACCCTCTCTACCAGACCGCTTGAATCCAGTCCACACCGGCGTCCCATACCCTGCCGACCAGACCGCCACCGAGTCGACCGAGCACACGCCGCCACTCGTGGACTGTCTCGTCCGCGCGTCCGAGTCCCTGAATGCCGTGCAGACCACCGGCCTTGCTGAGCCAGAGCGCGCCAATGCTGCGTTCTATTAAGTCTTCGATGGGAGTCTCGTCCATGGCGCAGCTGAAGGCGAACCGATTCTGGTGCCAGATGTTGACAGCGCGCCAATGGAGCAAGATGGCAACAATGATCGATGTCTACAAGTGAAGGTACATGCATTGGTCAGACTTGTTGAGGCAAACAAGACGCAAGGAGCTGGCGGATCGTGAATCATACTCACATGCCATATTTGATGGGCATGGCCAACGATGTCAAACCTGCCTGGGGCCCACCGTTCGGGCACTTCCATGGCATAGATGAAGATGCCGAAGACGTACGCGAACAAACTTGGAAAGATGGGCGCGACAAATTTGAGCGTCTTCGTTAGGCCATGCTCGTAAGCGGCGTGAGTGAAGGGTAGCAAAGAGGCAAAGGCCATTGAGAGGAAGACGGTCACGCGCCACATCTTGGCCTCCCTCGTGTTGAACCACTTGGCCCAGGGAAGGGTCGCACCGGTGATGCCGACGAGTAGGGTAGTGAAGCTGTAGAAGAGGGCAAGATTGGGCTGGCAGTAGAACTCGTTGTATATTACTGTGAAGACGGAGGCTGACACCAGCCATGCGACGCCTGAACCAGTTCAGAAGCAGAGAAAGTGTCAGATGCTGCTCGGATCTAGCCAATCAGTGGGAAAAAGAGAGACACTCACCTGTGTAGTCTATGCATGCAAATGTCTCGAACCAGACAGGATGCGAGCACCCTGCCATGACGTGCCAGGACACGCTCAATGCGAGACACTTGACGGCTGCAACCAGGTAGATTGTCTGAACGAGCCGGTCCATCGGAGTCGTATGCTTATCGTACGCCCACGCATCTCCGTCCTTGTATGGCCAGAAGAGGGGCACGATGATGGCAATGCCGAGCAGGTGGGTCATGATGTTGCCCGTCTCGTTGTGGATCTCGAATGTGCTCCGGATCATGGCTGGCCACTTCTCGATGGGGATGAAGCGATAGCCTGAGAGAATGTGCGCATTGTTGCGCCATAGGGTGGGCAGGTTTTCGTAGCGGATGAGCCGCGAACCGCCTCGGGCGAGTTCCAGAGCGGCCGCATAGAGGGCTTCTTCTGCCTTGTGGAGCGAGTCTACGGCAGAGGCGCGGGACTGGGCGAGAGTGTTGGAACCTGTGAGCGAAGCCAGTGTCGGTTTTGAGGAATGGCTATCTTGGAGGTCCGATGTCGATGAGGCCAAGGAGGTGTCCTCGTCTTCTGACGAAGACAATGGCGCTCTGCTGTTCCTCTGGCGCATGTTTGGTGGGAAGCTGCTGGTGGCCAATTACTAAGTTAGCAAGTTCTATGGGGGAAAAGGAGGGTGAAGAGCTTGAAGAGTCGGGTCAGCTGTTGAAATGTTGGTGGATGGACGCGAGACCTGTGGTAAGGCCAGGGCGAGAGTCGTCGTCTAAAGAGTGATGGAAGCCCAGGCGATGAAGGGCATGATCGAGTCTGGAAGATGGAGGAGCGAGATGACAGCAGTTCAACTCACTCCTGTCGGCCTCTCATGCTGACCCGCAAGCCGAGATCTTGATTCTTGAGGCACTGCAGCAGTGTGTAGCTTATTCTCATCTCACTTGCCAATCCCCAAAATTTCTGGAGCCGCCCAGCCATCGCTCATCACTGTGGCTGGGCACGGGAAAGCGTTATCTCATCTTTCCGTGTGCACACCCAGCTTCAAAGTCCAAACTCCAAACCATTCCAAAGGCCAACTGGAGACGCAAGACAATGGGGGTATTCGCATTAAGAAGAGGAAGAAAAGAGGAAGGTCCACAAGAGATATGTACACGTCCAAAAGTCGAGTGGAGGAAAGCAGATGTGCTCTGTACATAACGGACGCTCAGCTTCCCCAGACCGACCGAAGCTCTCTCAGCCGGTTCGATCCAATGGCCTTGGTCGTTCCACGGCCGTCGACAGTGCTCAAGTCTTTGCGCTTGGGTATCTGCAAGTGTTCCTCCACAGCCACCTTTTCGGCAGCCACAGCCGGTCTGGGGATCGAAGCCGTTGGTTTCAAGACTTTCGGGATCGAGGCCATCGGTTTTGTCGAGACCTTGGAGAAGCGCTGGATCCATGCATCATCGTCAGGAATATTCGCTGTTGACGATTTTGCCAAGGACGCGACGCTGTCAGTACGCTTGGGCTCTGCTATCGCCGAAGGCAGGGGAGGGCTGGCAAATGCTGAAGCCTGAGGCGTGATCGACGGACGAGCGACATCGATAGAGTGACGCGAGCGAGATTTCAACCCGCTCATGCTTCCCTCGTCTGCCGTCGTGCTTTCCGACGACTTGCCTTCGAAAGCCGCCGCCCGTCCCTTGAAGTCCATCGATTGTCTTCGCGTAGGACGCAGAGCCAGCGCGGAGTATGGGTGGATCTTGGGTGCTGGTGCCACCACATCTGGTTCGGGAGCAGGTGCCGGAGCTGGAGCTGGGACCGGCGCGGAAGTGACCTCCTTTACAAAGACACCTTGAGGAGACGCTGCATTCAGATATGCGGCCACCGGAGTCGGCTTCTTTACAGGCTTGATCTTGGGAGGAGCCGCTCCGACCAAGTTGGTGACCGTCTTCCCAGGAGCAGGTTTGCTGTCTGGGCTCGCCTCGACACCCTTTCCGTCGCTGACCTTGCGCACAACGTCCGTCTTGGACGCATTCAAGATCTGGTCGATGCTCGGCTTCTTTTCCAGCGACAGCGCAGCTGCACGATCTGCTGGCTTCGAACGGTCTCGAATCCATGAATTGTCATCCTTGGTCTTCGCCGCTGGCGATTTCGACAGAGAGGCAGCTCGAGCCGATCCAACCAGAGGAGGACTGGCCGGTGCAGTCGCGATTGCAGATCCCGTCGACGGCGTGACGTCGATAGAATGGCGTGATCGCTTCGGCTCGAACTTTTGAGACCCCTCAGTCCTCTTCGTGGACTGGAACTTTGGATCGTGATCGTCGAGCCAAGAAGGACGCGCTGCGACATCCAGTGACTGCCTCCTCACCGAGCTCAAAGACACCGCGGGCGCCGACTGCTCCTTGACCACCTCCAGCTTCTGGACTGGTGGTGGTGACGCTTCACTGACTGCTGACCTAGAAGTCTTGAAGTCTGCTGCACCGAGGAATCGCGCGGGAGGGGTCGATACTACAGGCGTCTCTCGCTCAGGCGCAACATTCGCAAATGTCTTGATCGGCTTCGCTGGAGCAGCGGGAGGGCCGACGAACGAATCGACCGATGCTCGCTTTGTGAGGCGCTTCTCGAGGTCGTCGAGGCCCGTCGGTGACCTTGGCTCCAGAGTGCTTCCTACTCGCGAGCTTGAAACCGAACCACCAGCATCGCTGCCTGCACCTACACTCCTTCTAGAGGTCGAACTGGTCAAGACAGAGTCTGTCCGTTTGGTCGCGAGCGGCATATCCTTCACGCTCGCGGTTCTGCCAGATGTGGCCGGTACCTGTTCTGGCCGTCCAGACGAAAGCTGGCTTGGGCTCGGCTTTGGCTGGTCGAAGATTGCGCGTGCCGAGACAGCCTCCCCTCCTGCATTGCCCTTTTCCACCCGAACCGACCGCAGTGATGACTCTGAGCTCGACATGGACTGGTCGGCCATCTTCTCCAAAGCGGCAATGTCCTTCGCTGTCAGACTTCGAGTCGGGACCGGATTGGTGGTCTCCAGCATCGACGCGGGCGGTGCTGCATTCGCAGGAACAGAACGAATGACTGAAGGTCGCGGCTTCTCACTCGGCTGTCTGGAATGTCCATGTTCCTCATCTTCTTCCTCATAATCGTCAGCCTCCTCTGCCACCTCGGACAAGATTCGGGAATGAGAATGCAGCGCCAATTGAGCATAGACGTCCTGAGGCGGAGGCGCAGCCCGTTGCGCGGCGGGAGCAGCAATGACTTTGGCTCCGAGAACAGGTCCGGTCGAAGTCGGTGAGGGACGCGAGTCGGACAACATCGATGCGGGAGGTGTCGGTGTATGCTGGTGATACTTTGCAGGAGTCGTTGATTGCATGGTCCGCTTTCGTTCGTCAGAAGGACCAGGAGAAGGAGAAGGACGAGGGACTTCAATCGGTCCTTCGTTTTGGATGGTTTGCGGCAACACTGCGTTGACACTCAGTGTGGAAGAAGGCAATGGCAAAGGTCCAGAGACGGATCTGACAGTGTTTCTCAGAAGGGAACCGCGTGTCGATGAGGTCTCGCCAACATGTCTGATGGACGGGGCAGGGGATGCCGAGGGTGAAGGTTGGGGAGATCTCGAAGTCGGGATGTTCGCAAAGGTGGTGACTTGTTGCAAAATCTGGGATCCCGGCGCGCTGCCACCCACATCAGGTGCTGCGCTCATCGATCTTTGGATAGTGTTGCCATGCTGCTGATTGGTCGCCTGTCCCGGACCGACAAGCATCCTCGAAGCCCTCCAATCCGTGGCCGTAGGGTCAAAGACGAAGCCTGGTGAAAGTCCTTGTTCTTCATTCCCGTACGCGTAGGTCGCGGGAACGGAGGTCTGTGGGATGGCGACCATCATGCCCGGCACAGGTTGCGGCGCTGGGGGCACAGTTCCAGTCACTGGAGGCCGGAACGAGTCCATGGCCGTCGACGGCCGAGCAGGCAAGACTGCAGCGATACTGGGTAACGCCAACGGGTCTGGCCCGGGATGAACGGGCGCCGGAGACCATCCACGCTCGATCGCATATTGTTGCAACGGCGCGAGCGAATGCGGCGAAGGCGACATGGGCATGTTGTAAGGCGTCACTTGCGGACCCAGGTGAAGAGGGGACATCTGACCAGGGATCGGTAGTTGCCTTTGTCCCGCGCTCGAATGCGGGCGCTGTGGAGCGACATTCTGGTACGCATGCTCATGAGAGCCGAGCGAGTGCCGTGGACCTTGTCGCGCTACGTTCTCGGCGGCGTTTGGCACGCCGGGGTGTTGATGGTGCGGGTTCTGCAGGGCCATGTCCTTTGCTTCCATCAACAGCTTCACGCCTTCAGCGCCGACAGACCGGGGGTGGATAACCCAGATTGGAAGCTCGACAACGAGATCCTTCGCGAGAGCTCCGAGCGGCAGGGCGACGCGGAGCAAGATGTGGACTTCGAAGAGGAGCGACCGACCAGACCAGCCCGAACCTGGGGGAAAGCGAGGATCGTGAAGTTGGCCGGCTGCTTGTTGCTGCGCCAGCTCTTCACCCCCATGCTCGGGCCCACAGGGTACTCCGAGACCGACGGAGCGCAGATCGTAAGGAACCCTGACAGGTAAGACGCATGTAGTCTCCTCGCTGGGTGGAAACTCGTAATTGACTCCAGACTGGCTTGACGTGCTGCCGGCCGATTTGAAGACTTGTTCGCTAACGACCTCGGTGATCATCGGCTGCTGTCCGGCCCCGCCTGCTCCGCCACCTTGCAGCTGCAGTGTCTTGGCGGGAGGGCGGAGTAGTGAGCCCGGTCCGCCTGGATCGCGTTCGTCGGACCTGATCACGGGGAAGACGAGTCTTCGTGCGAGGCTGACCTTGACACCAGAAACGTGGCGCTTGGTATTGTTACGGACCGAAACGCGAAGATGCATCTCGCTGCCACTGAGGAAGAGCGATCTTGACAGATTGGCCTCGAGCCAGACGGCGCCGTTACCACCGAGGAAGACGCGAGTCTCAGCCACGGACTCGATGCTCTCGTAGAAGAGGGGGTGCGTTGAGATGGACTTGACCAGCATAAGCGGCCACCTCTCCACGACTGGCACCTCGGCTCGGACGGTGATGAGATGGCGCTGTTGATGCTGATGGTCGTGCGGGCTCGCGCTGGGAGCGTTCTGGTTGGTGGGGGCGATCCAGATCTGAGCTGTTCCTTTGAGGACATATCTGAGACTGGCATTGCCTGCGAACTGAACGGAAGAAGGCGCTCGGACGGGAACTGGAAACGAGAATGGGAATGTGGTCTTGCCTTTCCTGGCGGTCCACCAGACGGTCGATCCGGAGTGGGTATGGGATGAGGTTGTGATTGGAGTTTGTGGTACCACGGCGTTGGAGGGAGGAAGGTGGGCGCCTTGGAACAGCGTTCTTGCGTACAAGAATGTCTGTCTGGCCGAGTGGTCGCGTGAATGCAGCTCTGATGAAGCAAGTAGCTCGTCAGTCCATCGATCTGTATGACATCAAGCCAGGACGACGAGGCTTACCCTCGGCTGCCTCGAGCTCGACAGCGATCTCGCCGATGCGCATGCCTCGCCCTGTCAGAGCACTCAGCTCCATGCGACCGTGGACGTTTCCTCCGGCCTCAAAGGCGTCGGCGCCGAGCGAGAGCTGCAGACGAAGCTTTGGGTGTTTCGTAATCGCATTCATCGGCGTCGCTCGGCCATCCTCAGCGAGCTCCTGGGGCGAAGGCCCTGTCCGAGAGGGAGAGCGCTGCATGCCTGCGGCAGGCGATGCCGATCGGGAGAATCCATCTTGAAACGGGGTTTCTGGCGCTGTAAGTGCAGGGCTGTGGGGCTCCTGGAAGGGACTCGAAGGCGATCCGTGAGAAGCAATGCCCAGGGGGAATTGATGGTGTTGGTAGCCGATGCCAGCTGTTGGCAGCGGAGGCGCGAACATGGAAGCAGAAAGAAGTCGTCAGAAAGTCGTCAGGGTCGTGTTGGAAGCGTAAAGGGAGGCTCGTCAAGTCAGAAAGATGTGCATGCTCTGTGTTCCAAGGTGGGGAGCTGCCCAGTGGGTTGTTCGAGGTTGATGAGGAAGCTGTTGAATGCTGCCAAAAAAACGCTCCGAGCGTGACGATAGGGGCTTGTTAGCTCTGAGGCAGATCGGGCAAAACCAATCAATCGGGCGACGCATCTGAGTCACGTGATGGACTCCCGCCGAAATTTTTTGTGAAGAGGCTCGCGAGCCAACTTGAGAAGATCGGACACGAGCTGCAGCACATCCAACACGGACACATCCAACAGGGCTTCGCTCAACATCCTCATCCTCATCGATAATGGTTTCTGACAACACGGCATCGACCTCGGCAGCTCCCGCAAACGGAGCAGCAGCCGCAGCAGCCAAGACGTATCCCATCGCAGACCCGCCCATGAGCGTCGAGGCAGCCAAGGCTGAGGCACTTCGCCAGTTCGAATTCTACTTCTCCAACGCCAACCTGCCCTTCGACCGATTCCTCTTCAGGCTGACCCGCACGGACAACGATCCGCCACTGACAGATGAAGCTACCGGGGAGAAGATTGAGCCCGGGCCAGGACAAGGCTGGGTCCCCGTCAACACTGTAGCTACCTTCAAGCGCATGCAGCCCATGCGGGAATCCCTCTCCGATGCCCAGCTCGCTGAGGCCCTCGAATCATCCACCCTCCTCAAGCTCGACCCTTCGCGCACCAAGATCCGACTCAGAGAACCTGTCCGTCCCAGCAAGGACGCTTTCTCACGTAGCATCTACGCCAAGGGCTTCCCAGACGAAACGCCTACCCTTCAGTCGGAACTGGAAGCCTTCTTCTCGCAGTTTGGTCTGATCACCGTCGTCCGCATGCGCCGAGACGAGACTGTTCGGCCAGCAAAGTTCAAGAACTCGGTCTTTGTTGAATTTGCCAAGCCAGAGGAGATGGACGCCTTCCTTGCCCTGGAACCCAAGCCAAAATACAACGATCAGGAGCTGATCACCATGTCCAAGTGAGTTTGAAACGTTCAGTGTGTCTGTTGCACGCCCCGATTCACTTGACTGACCTTTTTCCTTTGCCCATAGGGAGGCTTACGTGGAAATGAAGATGAAGGAGAAGGGAATTGTACCAAGAGCCGAGGGCGGCGAGGAGAAGCAGTCTTTCAAGCGGAAGAAGTTTAATGCTTTCACTGAGCTGAAGCGGGAAGCTATGGGTCAGCCAAACATGCTCAACGAGGACTCGACGCCCAAGCCCAAGCGCGAGGGCCCTACCAAGCTCTCAGCAGAGGAACAGGAAGCTGCTCGCGCTGCACGACGCGCAGAACCACTCGAATTCACGTTCGCGCAACAGACTTTGAAGACTCAACCAGATGGCACGGTCAAATCGGAAGATCTCACGTTCCCTGTTGACTCGGTCCTCAAGTTCGACAATGCTGGCGTGGCCGACAAGGACTCGTGGAAGTCGCTGAAGGTGAGCATATCATCATATTCTATTGCCAATCGAGCGTTTTCTGACCAGTTCTTCAAATCTACACAGGATGCCGTCTCAGTAGTTCAGACCCCCTTCTTTGTTGACTTGGCTATCGGAAAGTCGTCCGGCTGCATCGGTTTCAACGAGACCGTCACAGAGGACAATTTTACCAAGGTGAAGGCACTCAACATCCCCATTGCCGGCAAGGCGGGCGAGGAGATTGCCTGGTCGCGGGCCACCGCAGAAGAGGCGAACAAGGCATGGCTCACCCGCGCCAACTTCCGTGCTTCCATGCTCTTGGATCAGCGGGAGGAGGATGCTTCCGGGAGCGGTGGACGTGGAGGGCGCTCGGGCGACCGGCGATTCGGCCACGGTGGCGGCCGTGGGGGACGAGGGGGACGCGGTGGACGCGGCGGACGTGGTGGAGGTCGGGGAGGCAAACACCAAGGCAACCGGCGCAACAACAATCATTCCAACGGTGCCTCCGAGGGTGGGGACGGTGGGGAGACGGGAGCGAAGCGGAAACGCCAGGATGCGGATGCCGGTGCTGCGGGCCACAAGCTTCCCGAGGGCGCAAAACCTCCCACCATTGGAAGCGCGGAAAAGAAAGTGAAGACGGAAGTCAAGACAGAATGAGCAGCTCAGTGTGGTCTCCCAAAACTTCGCATACGATGTGTTTCTGTATGTAGTCGACGCGCAATTGACGAGGACTCTGTGCAACTCCGCTGTGAGCCGTGATGTATGCTCTGCATTGTGCAGCAGAAAACCAACACGCCAAGGAACGTTTTCTGACTCGCATTCAGCAACACAGCTGTTTGGGAAAGCATGCACATCTACTCTCTCCAGCATGTACTCGTCTGAAGCGATGGCTGACAGCTCGTCCTAGATTGCAGACTTTTGCTGGCTCTTACGCTTGGCACCAATGCTGGCTCCCCGTCCTTCTCGACACTGTGCAGCTCATTCGCAGTGTCTTTGTATGCGCACTCTGATGACGATTCCATCTTGCATTTTGTGACGCGGGTTATGATTGTGGCCGTTGGGTGGATACAAAGCCCGCCTCGCGTGCGAAACTGGCCGAGATGGGGGTGGCATCTGCCTCGGAAGGAGGCCCACGCCTGCCCGAGCCTGCATGACTGCCAGGAATGGCAACTGCACCCCGTTCTCCACCCCCTCCTGCTCCCCCGCCTTGCACAACTTCGTCCTCATCCGAATCATATGCCTGATAGCCCTCCGAAAAGAGACGCTCCGAGCTGAAGTTGGAAGAGGCGGTGGAATATGGTCTTTGCGCTTGTGATGTCTGCTGGCGCTGTTGTGCTTGAGCAAGAGCGGCACTGGCTGCTGATCGTGGATGCTGCTGTTGAGGTTGAGATGATTGCTGGGAAGGTGGTGCAGACCATGAGCCTGGCATGCCTTGCCCTGCCCTCGCGGGTCCGAGTCCGCGTCCGCCCCCACCGAGCCAGCCTCCGTTGGCTCCGAGCGCACCTCCTCCTCCACCACCACCCACCCAATACGATGCCGATCCGAATGCAGGACCGGCATTTGGACCTGCTGGTGGATCGAGCACGCCTTGGTTGCGCAAGAGTTGGGCAAGGGTGAGGAGGGTGAGGGGCTTGAGGAAGAGAGAGGCCATCGTGGTGATGATGACGAGGAACCGGGTCTCGCTCGATCCCAGGTGTGCCCAGAGCCAGAGGAGATCGATGGGTGCGGAGAGGAGGAAGAAGACGGCCAAGATGGAGAGGAGGAAGGTGTGTGAGGTTGCCTGTGCGCCTGTGCTGATCCCTCCTGCCGCGAGCGAGTTGGAATGGGCCGAGGTCAGGGCGACGATGATGAGGCCTGCCAGACTGAGGGGGAAAGCGTAGGGGGGATGAATGCGGAAGATGGAGCCGACAAAGGCGAGGGTGGCATGGATGAGGAAGAGGTTGGTCAGGTTGGACTGGGCGGCTTCTTGCCAGGGAGGCGGGAGGTGGTCCTCGAGGAGCAAGACGGAGCTTAAGGCAGTGTAAACGACGGCGGGCAGTCTGGGGCCCGCATTCGGACTGTTACCGGCTTCGACGCTGGTTTCCATGCTGCTCACGGTCGAAGTTGATGTCGATCTAGGTAGCAGGAGCTTGCAGATGAGGGTGCGGCAGGCAAGGACTGTCTTGCTTGGTGGAGAACCATTGGATTGTGGCTGGGCTGCGCCTCCTGTAGAACATTCTGACCACGTGGCATGCTTCTATCGGGAGCCGAGCCACTGACTTGATGCCGAACTCGAAGCTGCTCAGGTCCATCTAGATCTTGCGCAGACAGCAGACTCTGATGAGAGATACACCACCCTTCGAACCAATGCACACGTGGCTAGGAGGTGTGCTGGTTCGTGGTCACTGTCGACCATTCTGTTGGTCAGCTCTTCGCATCACCATGATCCGTGCTGATTCTGCTTCGATGATTGTTGCTCGTCAGCGGCGTCCAATCGGAAACACACATACAAAAGCGCCGACGAAGAATGAATGAGGAGGGCTCGCTGGGTGGATGAAGCTCGCTCAGTGTTGGGCGGCAGCAGAGATGGCATTCAATGCAGAGTCTGTTGTTCCTGCTCCCCTTTTCGCCGCGAGTGTGCGCATCGAGGAACTTGGGACCAATTTTTTTTTCCTTATCTAGAGCTCAGAAACAAAAGCCTCAGATCAAATCACACTTCATCATAAATCCGGCGACTCCATCTGACTGACTGATTGACTCCCTTCCCGTGCCCTGCCGACGTCACAAGGTGAGGCAGAAGACCATGTGTGTACCTACATCGTATGCAAGATAGAGCTCCATCGATGCAGGGCTGCTCACTGATAGCTGGCGGGGGCCCTACATGAGCCGAGATCGTCACGGACAACCTAAAGCTGACTCACTTTCGTCTTGCCAGCCCGCCTGCCCTGCGATGCACAGATCATGCCAAGCGGTACATATCTGCCCTGGTCCTCGATGCCCCGAGCCTGGCCCCTTTGCATATAAGCCTGATCCTTCTCATCCTGCCCTCGCGGCCACCTCTACCATTATCTGCCCCCTTTCCCCCCTTCCCTTTCCCAACTATGTCAAACTACCCACACGAGCCCGAGTTCGAGCAGGTACGTCTGCTGACTGGAAAATGCTGATCTTGACCTCGCTCACTCACGCTCCTGTGAACCTTGTCCAGGCCGTCGGCGAAGTCACCGGCACCCTCGCAACCTTCCTCAAGCACAATCCGGAGTATCAGAAAGCCCTGGACATCATCCAGATCCCTGAGCGCATCATCACTTTCCGGTACGCATTCACACTTAATTGCATTCTCTTCTTGCAGGGACGAGTCTGACTAAATCTATTCTCTCCACAGAGTCGTTTGGGAGGACGACAAAGGTGTCTGCCACGTCAACCGCGGTTACCGTGTTCAGGTGTGTGCTTCGAGTGAATGCATAGCCCCAGTGACGCGTAAATTGACCCGACCTCGCACAATGCGGATTCTCACACCACGCAGCTGAACTCTGCACTCGGTCCATACAAGGGTGCGTCATAAAGACGCGTGCAGACTTGCTGTATCGACGCTGATCCGAAGAGTGCCTATTCCTGCTCACAGGTGGTCTGCGCTTCCACCCCTCCGTCAACTTGTCGATCCTGAAGTGAGCTGATTCCGCGAACACTGAGCAGATGAGCAGGCTACTGACGCGTCTTATATCTATTGCAGGGTAAATGCGCTACGATCCCACACAGCATGAGCTACCAAACAGATCGACGCGACTGAAAAGATCCTCTTTCACAGTTCCTGGCCTTCGAGCAATGCTTCAAAAATTCGCTCACTGGTCTCAGCCTCGGTGCCGGAAAGGGTGAGAGCTACGTCCATGAATGTAAGCTGTGGCCGCGCTTCTTACTGATCGACGCGTCGTCTGCATAGGTGGTGCCGACTTCGACCCCAAGGGCAAGTCTGACGCCGAACTGCGCCGCTTCACAAAGGTAGGCACGATTTGTATCATCATTGAGGATCGCAAACAGCAAATCTGACGCGTCTGGATGTCCTTCCAAAGGCTTTCGCAACTGAGCTTCAGCGACACATTGGCCCTGACACGGATGTTCCCGCCGGTGACATTGGTATGTCCACGGTATGCAATGTCCAAGCTCTAACAGGTTGATGGCTAACGTGTGTATCACTTACTCTCCGCGCGCCTCATCCAGGATTCACTGGACGTGAGGCAGGCATCTTCTTCGGAACTGCCAAACAGTTGCGAAACGAATGGTCGGGCATCATCACCGGCAAGGGCGCCGACTTTGGAGGTTCCTTCATCCGCCCCGAGTCTACCGGCTACGGTCTCGTCTACTACGTCGAGGCCATGATCAACTACGTCGAGGGCAAGTCCGAAGGCGCGTTCCAAGGCAAGAAGGTGGCCATTTCCGGAAGTGGAAACGTCGCGCAGTTTGCGGCACTAAAGGTCATGGAGAAGGGCGGTATCGTCGTCAGTCTGTCGGACTCAAAGGGTACCATGCTGGCCAAGGACACTTCCAAGGGCTTCAACAAGGAACACATTGAGAAGATCCTCGAGCTCAAGACTGCTCGTAAGGAGCTGAGCACTCTTGGTGACGATGGTGGTGCCCTCGCCTTCCACGGTGACGGCGCGCGTCCCTGGGAGCTCGTCGAGGAGTAAGTTCATCTCTCAGACCGAGATTCAGCTCAAAAAGACGCGTTGTGAGCTGATATTTACTGACTCTGGTCTAGATACGATGTCGCTCTTCCTTGTGCCACGCAAAACGAGATGAACGCAAAGGAGGCCGAGGCTGCTGTCAGCCGTGGCGCGAAGTACGTCGCTGAAGGAAGCAAGTGAGTCATTCGCCAACGAGGCCTTTTCCTCCGGGCTCTCAGACGGACGCTCAGTCGTGCTGACAAAAACAAACGGACTTCTTTCATCGCAATCGCAGCATGGGTCTCGAGCAAGCTGCGATCGAGGTACTAGAGAAGACCCGATTGTCGAAGGGCAAGAGCGGCGGTACATGGTGCGTACTACCCATCCTTCCTGCAGTTGATGGAGTACAGTTCTGAAATTTGTCGTTCCTTCCCCAAATCTGATGTATCTAGGTACGGTCCCGGAAAGGCTTCGAACCTGGGAGGTGTCGCTGTTTCGGGCTTGGAGATGGCTCAGAACAGCCAGCGCCTGCAGTGGACCCCTGAGGAAGTCGACGAGAAGCTCAAGGCTATGTGAGTAGTCATACAGCGTCCGGAACCTCCTGCCCACCAATGAGACACGCGGCACTGACACGTCCCAATTTTTCTTTGCCATTCTGCAGCATGAAGGCGAGTTTCGACAACTGCTTCAAGACCGGAAAGGCATTCCCTCCGGAGAACGACAAGTATGCGGAGGAGCTGCCCTCGCTCGTCACCGGAGCCAACGTGGCCGGTTTCAAGAAGGTCGCTGACGCTATGCGCGCACAGGGTGACTGGTGAGTCGTAGCGTCGCGCCTCTGTTTCTGCTCGTGCTTTTTCAAATGCTGACCCAGTTCCTGTTTTTTTTTTGCCTCGGCGCGTCCAGGTGGTGAAAGGGTGCATAAATGCTGCATAGAGACATAGAGGAGATTCGCATTCGTCCGTGGTCGAGGCTACCGCTCAGGATTGTCTCTCTTATATTCCCATTTTAAGTTCGCCCTTCCTGTACACTCTCACAAGCCCAGATGTTCATACAACAAATATATCAGATCTCTTTCTATTCCGAGTCGCATTTCTAGGCAGGTTGTGTGAGGTAGGGGATGATCCGGAAGCATGTGGAAGCGATGGAGAAGATTTGAGGGCTGAAGAATAGGTATCATCTACGCCGATGTGATGCGGGCCCATTCCTGCTGGACGGTGGCAAAGATTTTGGGCCCGTAGCCCTTCTGACGGTGGCCCTCGAGCACGGCGACCACCTTTGCATTCCCAGCCTCGCAAGCCTCGTCAGCAACATAGACTCCGCTTCCGGGCTTGCCGTCGGTGCCGATGCTGACAGCAAGTCCGTCAAGAAGGGGCACACCTTGTGCGCTCGACTCGCCCGGTGAGGCAGGAGGGTAGCGAACACTGGTAGCCAGGAAGACGTGTCGCTCGCCGGATTCCGTCTCTTCGACGTACCCGCCCAAGCCCGTCAGTCGGGTAAACGTCCACGCCACCGGCAGGAATGCCTGGACGAGGGGATAATCGCGCAACAGCGAGCCTCGCACAAAGCCGGGATAGTCGTGGACAAAGCTAATCGTCGGGTGCTTGGCAGCAATCTGTTCGAGGCTGAGGGTGAATGCGGAGACGAGGTGTCCTCGTGTCTGGACGAGGCTGACTTTGGAGCCTTGGAGATCTTCCGGGTAGACGGGGCCTTCCTTGGTACCTGCGAGCACGGAGACGACGCGACGGAGCCCGGATGCTGCGCTGAGTTGAGGAACGAGGTTGTGGATGAACCGGAGCCGACCGAAGAAGCCGACGGCCCAGAGCGAGTTCAGACCTTCTTCCGTCTCTGCATTGAGTGAGAGGTATTTGGGGTGATCAGGTGGACACTCTTACCCCCATCATGAATATGGGACGGAGGGCCAATGGTCAAACTCACTAGTCCTGAAGTTTGCATTTCCCTGAGACATGAAGAGCACATTGATAGCCTTCTCCTTTGCCTGAATCTCGGCACAAATCTTGTCCACGTTTCGAATCAGGCTCAGATCGGCAGGCAAGAATTCGAGCTGGGTGCCCGTGCCAAAGGCATCAATCTCGCCCTTGATCCGGTCGGCCGCGGCCTGGGAACGTCCGAGGAGGTAGATTTTGGCATTCTTGGTGCGCTTGGCAAATCTCTTGACGCTGTGTTCTCCGATTCCGGAGGTTGCGCCGATGAAGACGGCCACGAGGGGGCCAGTCAGCTGGGATGCGATAGTCTCGTTGGAGGCTTGGACTTGAGCGTATGTGACCATGGTGTGCGAATGAACCTGAGGTTTGATTTGGAAAGTACTGCCCGGAATGCAGGGTCAGCAGGGATCTATTGATGTGTAGATATCAGTAGGGATAGTAGACTGGAGCAAAGCGATTGTCAAGGCCGCGTACGTGTGCGAGGTCCGCTGTGCAATGCCGCCGTACTGCGAGCGCATGGTGTGATCCCAGAGCGAGGATGCACCCGAAGTTGGAAGCGTGGGAAGTGCCGAAGCTTGCTGTGATTGATTGCTGCAAACAAAGGGAACACGGAAAGCGTGGTCCGCAGCACTGGATGACTCCAAATCCTGGGACAAGCTGCCTGGGAAGATGTCGAAGGACAAAAGGAAGACAAGGTTCTGCGCGCTGCTCATGACTGCATGATAGTGCACTCTGCAAGGAACCGCTTGTCAAGGGGTGTGAAGATGCTCTCTCACTTGTGGGAGCTGTTTCCCCCCACCCAGAGAGGTGTTTGCGCAGTGTGCGTCATCTGTGACATTTATCCGCACAGCACAACACAGCACAGAAGTTGAAACTCCACCGGTGAGGCGCTTTGTCCTTTCCATCTCTGCTCACAGCCTCTGCATCCAACAGCATACAACACAGTTACACTCTGCACCGCATCCTGCCTCCTGCCTCCTCCTGCTCTCTTCCTTTGTCCTCCTCCTCAACCCCCTGCACTCCCTCCTCCTGCCTAATCTCATCCCCTATCACCTCCCTTCTAATTCGACCACCACCTCAATCTCTGCAGCAAAACCCGACCCACTCAACTCTAGCCAAGGGTGTCACACGCCAGCAGACATGCCCTTCAAGAAAAAGTCTCTTCTGACAAGCGCGCTGACCAAGCTGGCAGTTGAGCTGGGAGCAGACCTGGCTAAAGACAAGACCCTCGACAAGATCAAGGACGGCCTCGTAGCCGGATCCAGCAAAGGTGAGCCAGCTGAGATCCGCGCTCTCTTGTCGTCAAGGCATACAACTGAATAAACACACTTACACACAACACATTCACTTCTCCACAGATCGGTCCAGGAAGTACAGCAACGTCGGTCGCAAAGAGCGCAGGCATGCAGATGACAGCGATGACGAAGACAGTGAGGAAGAGTACGAGCGGAGAGAGCGGGAGCGGGACCGCAGAAAGCGGCGGGACTCGGTCAACCGCAAGGACTCTGGCCGCTTCAGCGACTACGAGGACGAGGACCGCTCATACCGTCGCCCGCCTCCTCCACTCATGACAGCTCCAGGGAACAATGTACCTCCATCTCTTCCCCCCGGAACTGCTGGAGCATACGCTTACGACGAATTTGGAAATCCTTATCCACTCCCTGTCAACCCACCCAGACGGTCCACGGCAGACGACCAGCCGAGGTCATCCTCACTCAAGAATGGGAACCACGCCGCAGATGCGCTGCCCAGACATCGTCGAGGCTCCTCGACGCACGAAGGCAGACCGCACGTTGCCTTTGCAGATGAGGTCGACGAGCGGGACAGGGAGTATCGCCCGGTCCCAGCGCGGCAAAATCAGCAGAACAGCCAAGTGACCTCTCCTACAGAGATCAGAGCGCCAGTCCTACCGCCCACGCTTCCCGTTGCTGTCTCAGCCATGTCCTCCGCCTCCAACTCGAGGTCGAGCAGCATGTCCAGCTCAACCCAACTGGCATCTTCCCCCTTGGTAGATGCACAGGCTACCGCATCCATGGGAGGAGCGGGCATATCGATTCGCGACATTGTCTTCGCAGCCAGATGTTCCAATCTCGTCTACCGGCTCACGGATTCCCCACAAGCAAATGCATACCTCAAGAAGGCGGAAGACGATGCTTCCTTACCGACAGTGCTCGATGTATGCTTTGACAACGAGTCGGACCGGATCAGAAACTTTGCGCTGTTCAGGAGGAAAAGCGATGGTGTGTTCTGCTTGGCGGTTCGTGGAAGTGGGAAGAAGGGAAGCGAGTGGGCGACGGACATGTTCCGAAACGTCGCCAGCGGCAACTCGTCTCTCGAAGCAGTCACACCCCTGCTTCTGCAGGTGAGCATCAGAACCGTGTCCAACCCCACAACATCGTTGCCATGCGCTGATCCTTTTTATGCTCTTCCTGTTGCGGGGGTGACAGGATGGTTCTGTGCTATATGCGCATGCTGGCCTTCTCCAATATACCCTTGCCATGATGCGGACGGTGATGGCATACCTGTGGAAGCGTGCAAAAGGCAGTCCGAAGCGACTGATCATCACCGGGCATTCAAGCGGCGGAGCCATAGCAAGTCTGATCTACATTCTGCTCGAGCACAACTACCAGTCCATCCTCGACCGATTCCGAACGATTCACTGCATCAGTTTCGGCTCCCCGCCCTGTGTTCGGACCCAAGACCTGATCACCTCTCGCTCCAGCGATGGACTGTTTGGCATCGTGATGAAAGGAGACCCGATACCTCGAATGGATCTGGCGTATGCTGCCGACATACTGGAAAAGTACCCTCTACAAGCGAGCTCGCTGTATTCCTCTCCTCATCGATCGACTACGGGGCAAGACACGGTAGAAGCCACGCTGTTGGCCATTGCAACGGCAGTCGCGGGCAAGAATGTCGAAGCGCCCAAGCAGACGATCGTCCCGGCTGGAAAGCTTGTCTTGATTGATCCTGGCGTCACGGATGTGTGGGACATGTCGAAGGAGTACCTTGAGGAGAGCGCGTAAGTTTGAACCAGCAGTGTTTTTGTGCATATACAGTTCCGGACTCCAAGCTGACCCCTTTGCTCTTGGTCACACTTGCAGATTCTACAATATTGCGGTACATAATATGACTCTGCACCTGCAGTCTCTCGAGCGCCTTCGTGACGCGTACCCTGACATTGTGCTCGACTGAGGCCTTTATGCAAGAACGACTATCAATACCAACCATATCAACCAGTCGCCGTGACAACCCCCAACCAATTTCGCATTTCTTCTTCTACGCTGGGAACCCTTCGGGACCAGGATCACAGAATCTGCCTCAGGGCCACCAAAGAGACCCTGCGCATCTCTTCCGGGCCCGATGATCCCTCCCCCTCCCCCTTCTTAATCAGAAACTTGCCTCCCTTTTTCCAGTGTTTGAGCTCCTTAGCGCCATCAGCATTAGCAGCAGCGTTTGGCCACTTGTAACTAGCAAATGTGTAACAAAATGATCGTTCTCCTTCCTCGTTGTCGCGTCAGCACCGTGCTTGCCTGAGTTGCCCTCCAGAAGTCCAGATACAGCCGTGTACGGTGACGTCACGAAGGAGTCCCAGCTCGCACTCGACTTCCTCAACTCGGCGGGCTCGAAGATCCTTCCGGTCGCCCTCGAAGCACACTTCTCCCATACCTTGGGCGATGTTCATTGTGCGTTGCTACGCTGCCCGTCTGTCTCGCCGCTCGTCTTCGTCGGGAATAGCAGTCTCACCATCGTCTGTGATCTCATCGTCATCATCATCAGCAGCAGCAACTTTCGGATCGTTAGCTTGGACCTGTCGCACGACCAACAGCACTCCTTCTCCTGTCCCAAGACGACGACAAGAGCCTTGTTCCACAACTAGCCTCCTGCGAGCGTATCCTGCGCAATCTCAACTCGGTATGCCAGGACCACAGCCGCCGTACAGATCCGGCCACACCGTCAACTTCTATGCTGGCTCAAAGGTACGCCCTCCTACAAAGCATCATGGCAAACGGTTATCGCGCTGACCCCCCAAAGCTTTCCCAAATTCTTGCAAATCCACCTTTGAACATGCGCAACGCACACACACACCCTTAGCTGAACCGCTTCTCCTGGCTCCGCACCTCGAGCGACTTTATCAACGGGGCCGTCACCTCGCCCTCGGCCCGATTCATCATCCTCAACAAGCTCAATCCGCTCATCCACAAGGAGTCCGAGGGCACATCTCAGGCCGGCAAGCTCGCAACCCTGGGCTGGACAGATGTGCGCGACACTGTACTGGACTCGATCAGACTTGCGCGCGGGGACGGCCAGGCGCCTGCTGGCGGGGATAAAGTCTTTGGACCCGATGTCTTTGGGCTGAACGGGCCTTTGAAAGTGCAAGATGTCGATGCAGATGCGGCGGCTGAGAAGCAGTTTGGAAAAGCGACAGAGTCCATCGGCTCGCCCAACTTGGTCCTCGTCTTCCTGGGCGTGGACGAGTCGGATACACCGGCATCGCCAAGTGTGCCGGGCCAGGTCGCGACGGGCGCAGGACGCGTCGATGGAGATGACGAAGGCCACGGCAAGCAGTTGGACGGCGTGCCTTACTTCGCCCTGTCGGTGTCTTACCAGCCTCAAAGGGCCGGTGCCGCTGCCGTCGGATCCGAGGAGAAGGAAGAGGTGTTGCCGACTCACAGATTTAGAGAGGAGCTCTTGGCGTCGGGCAAGTATGAATTTGTGGACACGAGGAGTCTGGCCCAGGCTGCGTCGTGGCCGGCCGACCACGCGGCCATGCTCGCTCAAGCTCGAACGCTGGTCGACTGGAATGAGCGGATGGCAGTAAGTTCCACAAGATGGCGTTGGGGGGGACATGCGACCATGAGGGCGACGTGTGCTGACAGATGCGCTCATGTCTGCCGACTCGCTTTCACCTGTGACGATCACAGTTCTGCCCTGCGTGCTCGAGAAAACAGTACTCACTCTGGTCAGGCCACAAGCGAGGCTGTTCGGTAAGTACAAAGTCCTGCGGCTGATGATTGGCCCACCTAGATCCCCCCCAGCTGAGCATGTATTGTCTTTCGCAGTCGGTGCTGGCGTCGACCAACCCAGCAACCGAATTCCTCAAACCTTTCCTCTCCAGCAATTCAGCCAATTCATCTTCCGTCAAGACTTTTGAGGAGGACGGCAAAGTATGGCCATGTCCGGCTACCCTTTCCCTGTCCAATTTCTCATATCCACGTCAAGACTCGGTCGTCATCATGGGTGTGTTGAATCGGACGGGCGACAAGATATTGCTCGGCCGCCAACGGACGTGGCCAAAGAAGATGTACTCTTGTCTGGCTGGCTTCTTGGAAGCTGGAGAAGTGAGCATGCTGTCTCTGCTTTGCAAGATGCTCGACCAATGCTGATGATGGGATGCGCTTGATCAACAGAGCTTGGAAGAGGCAGTCAAGCGAGAGGTGAGTGTTGCTCTTGGTGGAAGGCTCGACGCAGGCATGCTCACGCCTCTCAAGTGTCTGGTCAGATCTATGAAGAAGCCGCGATTGCAGTCGATGAGGTGGTTTACCACAGCAGTCAACCGTGGCCTTTCCCAGCAAACCTGATGATCGTAGGTAGCTGGGCAGGAGACCGTACTGATCTTCATGATCCCGACTGAACTCTCTTCCTTTGATGACAGGGATGCTTTGCAATTTGCAAGAGTGACAACCCCGAATCCGAGATCCGGTTGGACCTCGATAATGAACTAGAGGATGCACGATTCTTCAGTAGAGAGGAAGTGCTCGAGGTGATCGAGACCTCCGCGAAGCGAATCATGACAAAGAAGGACCTCGCGCGGTACGAGGAAGGCCAAAATCGCAATGTGCTCGGCCAGGCGAAGAAGCCCTCGTCGGCCCCACAAGTCGACGAGAAGGGCCAGTGGAAGCAGACTGATCAATCTGGAGCAGAGGCAGGTTCTGACGAGGAGGGCGAAAAGAAGAAGCCGAAATGGGACAAGAAGGATGAAGGGAGTGTGGCAAACGTCCGTGCGGGCGGACCTGCTGCGTCGCAATCCTTTGGGTGAGTTTCAATTCTTTGTTCATGAGGGAGAGGATGTGTCGGTCTGGGCGGATGATGCTGAACAGAGTTCTTGTCCGGCCATGGAACGCACACTCACCCGACGATGCGTGGCAGGATTCCGGCCTCTACTGCGATAGCCCACGTGTTGATCTCGAGCTGGGCGCGCGGAGAAGCATACATTCCCTCCCTGAACCAGACCAGCAAGATGTGACAGGACATTCTCTAACAAGATGGATTTCTCGCATCGGGGTCATTCCTGAGAATTCCAACAGGAGGACCCAGTGCTGGAGTGTCGGAGAAGCAGGACATGCCTTCCATGCGTTGCTGCACATGCACACATTATTTTTCTTTGCTGCGTAGACGATGCAATTTAATAAATTACTACATCAGTGCTGACCTCCTGGGAGAGGGAGACACAGGGAGCCATTGCTTGGCAGGGGATGGTTTGCTCGACTGAGGACGACGGCTTCCTATTCTGGCGCGGCTGGTGAAAGTATGTATATCACCAACCCTGCGGAGGACGAAGCTTTGCCCTTGCTCACCCCCCTTAAGGATGCCCAAGACTTGCTGTCAACGCGGACCCCGGAGCCCAGAGAAAGTCAGCATCAACATCAAGGCGACCTATTTGGCAGGCGGGGGACTTGCCAGGACTAGAACGAAAAGAGGGGTTAAGCCAGAACATGACCTTCGATGTTCTTCTCACCCCTCCTCCATCGTACAGAGTACTTGTATGTACAGACGCATGGAGGTCAAAGTGTGTGCGGATAGAGCGAGGGAACGAGTCCGCAGCTCTGGGTTTACCTTTCGGACATGCTGGCGCTCGCGCAGCCCGATCTCGGTGGGCTTCTTGCAACGATGCACGATGGGAAAGCTAGAACGTCTCGCGTGCTGGCTGCATACATACTGTACATGCGCTGCAGTCTGCACAGTGTGCACATGCTGTAGAACCGGGTTGTGTGTCTGGAGCAGGGGGACCCATGCGAATCAATGTCCCACGTCCCACGTCTTATCACATCACATCGCATCGCATATCAGCCATCGACGGGCCCCGAGGCCACAGCTCCCATCCTGATTCCTGGCGGGACTGTGGGGGGACTATGTGTTGTGTTCATAGTTTCGGCCTCCATCCGTGCGGCAGCGTACTCGTACATAAATAAATGCTTGGTCAATCATCGGCGGCCCCGTTCGAGCCTCTGCACAGGAGCAAACATCTCTTCATTACGAAACATATGAGTCATGGACCCCCCTCCATGTTGCCAGCAGGAAGGAAGGTCCGACCTCATGACGAGGATCAAAAGGGGAGGTCGAGCAGACAGACGAGGGATCCTCTGGACAAACTTTCTTAATCGTGCGCATTTGTCGATCATTGATAAGTCAAGCTCTCTTATCTAGAGTTTGGAGTGTTGACTGGTGCCTTAATTTAGTTGAACATTGCAACTTTAAGCTATAAATTAACCTTCCCGATTCCCGTTCACTTCTTCACTACATACATACTCTCCACTGTTGGCATGGCCGACCCTGCCGATTATTGTCCATCACGCGAGCTGCAGCTGAGGCGCGGCGCGGCGCGACGCGGCGAGCAGGGCGAATATGGCCCCTGCGGTTCCAAGCCTAGGCCAGAGCAAGAGGAGGCCGACCGATGCTGCTCCTGTGGCAGGGGGAAGGGACCGGGATTCCGATATGCTGGATGGAACATAACGATTGAGGCTTCACTGCACCCCCATCCATCCCTGTGCTGTGTCCACTGTCCAGACGAGCGGAGAGGCTGCTTGGACTGCAGGAGTACAGCACTCGGACTCATGCGATTGTGCGACGCGATGGAGGAGTGATGCACGGGCCGGAGACAATTCACATGCTTCTTGGAGCTGGAGCATAGCGTGTCGCAGCGCACCAAAGGGGTGCACACCTCGGTGGGCTAGTGCGGATAGCCGAAGCTGAAGGCGATGGGAGGAAGGAGTACCAGCGGGTTGGATACGAGGGGTGGGTAATAAATGCTTCAGTCTGGACATTGGATCTTCGCCTCAATTGGCATCGCAGGAGGCTGCCCAAATTTGTGCCAAACGATGGCAAAGCCAGGCGCGCTACTGTAGTCTCGAATCCAGATTAAGAAGAAAGAGCAGCTCAGTGAGGGAAGTCAGAGTGAATGAATGAAGGAATCAATGAGGCAGAGGCAAAGAAGGAGTGCACACTACTGTACTGATTGCCGATCTATCAGCGCGCCGTCTGCATGTTGTGCGTGCGTGCGCATGCAAGACATCATCCCAGTAAACAATACTGGCGAGGTTCGGAGAGTCAAATCCGGGTTGGGTGCCAGCCTGCTCCTTCTGCTCCTTCTCAGTCTGTTCGTATCATTATTATTTCCTCCTTGTCCTCTCCATCTCTCCCTTCCTTGGCCCCCCCTTTTCCCCTGGCCCTTTTGCCTGCATCTCTCCCTTCTTGTATGCGTCTGAGAGATCACAAGAGATTGGCGAGAGACTCTCTCTCCTTCCGCACTCCGCCCGACTTTCTCACTCCGCCCCGGGACAGCATTCACTACCATTGCATCACGGTCGATGCCAGGTGCATTGATTTCAGCCCTCTCATATATAGACACACGCATACCCACAGCTTCCTTCCTTTTGACCCGATTCCTCCCTCTTTTGAATCCAGTGTGCATCTCCCTGTGAACAGCCCCTTCCCATCGGTAGGGAACTAAGTAGCATTCAATCTGCCCGTGCGCCAACGATGGACACCTCTAACCAGTCCAGACCTTCCTCCCGACCCGTCTCTGCCACCCAATACAAGGGTCTGCCCTACCTTCGTGAACCTCTGTCTCCCTCCGGTTCCTCCTCCCCCAAGGATCCCACCATTGGATTGTACAATCCCGATCCACCAATGTCTCCACCCCGGATGGCCAGCCGCGAGCTCAGAGCCAACACCTTTGGAACAGCCAACGATGCCGATTCCCTCCTCACCGCCGTGGCCGAGACCGCCCCACCGACGCCCAAGGAGGATCGAAGTAGCGAGAAGAATTCCCACCGTGGTCACACCAGACCGCCCAGCATCGAGATCAGTTTCCTCAACAACCTCCCGCTCCCGCCTCGACCAGCCGATGACGCCTCCAGCCCGCCCAGCTATGATGCCGCAGGCATTTCTCGCCGTCTTGAAGGCTTCCGCTCCACTTCGCGCTCACCCACCACCGTCAGTAGCTCACCCGAAACAGGAAGCACGCCCTCAGGCCTGTCCAAGATGGTCCAACATGCTCGGCTGCATAACAAATCGAGAGCATGGGCCACTCCCTCTCAGGACCCCAGCCCCCATCTCGAACCTCACCAAGGCGGTCTAGCATCACCACCCTCAGGACTCACATCTCAGACCAGCACTCGCCCATCCTCCCTCGCCATGAAATACTTTTCGCCCGATGGCTCCACTATCGTCGACGCCATCTCCGAGCACCTGCCCGAGGAAGAGGCCGCCTGGGAAGACGCCTCCAGTGCCATCGGCGCCGGTGCGAAGAGCGAGGCCGAATCGGGACGGACGAGCATCCTCCATCGGAATCAAGCCGTGGATGGTTCCCATGGTGCAAACACTCCCTCGTCCTCCCGTCTCAGCTCCGGCTCCAAAGCTACCTTGGAGCGCCGTGATCCCCATCAGGATCGCGCACACACCAGGGCACGCACCCATGGCCGCGAGCGACACCTGGCCGATCATGCTGCCGCCACACCGAAAAGCAAGAGCAGCGGCAACAGTGGAAAAGGAAGCAAAAAGTCCGATCGTGCTCAAGAACTCGAACGGCTGGAGATGGCCGCTCGAAAGCTGCGTGAGCAAATGGCCGAAGACGACAAGGGGAACGAAGATAGCGAAGAGCAAACGCCGTCAGATGCCTCCTCTGCTGCCGCTTCCCCTCGCACTCGACCGTCCACAGCCATCACCCGTTCTTCCCAGGCTGATGATGAGTACGAGAACCAAGCCGAGATCGAGGCTCTGAAGCGCCAGATCATGGCATTACAAACCTCCCATGCTCCTTCCAGACGAAAGGCACATCCCGCACTAGGCAACTTTTCCGTCGACGACGACGAATTTGATTCCCAGCCCGTGCATCCTGATATTGTGTTGGCTCGGCAATATCCTCAGAACTCATCGGCGGCCGCGGCTTCCACCAGTAGCAGCGCTTCCCATCGACACCAGCAGCACAAGTCGAGTGGCCGGACAAGGACGTCAGCTCGGGAGATGGACTCGCTGCGGGCAGACGGTGCGGTCAGCAGTCGGTCACGGCAGTCCTCCTCGAGTGCAGCCAGACATCACCACCACCATCACTCACATCAGCATCAGCATCAACATCGCCGTCATGCGGACGTCCACACCCCCTCTGCCTTGCGGAGGCACGAGCTCCCTCGGAGCGCGATCCAGTCCGAGTCGGAGGAAGACGATTTCCCACCTACGAGCTCCCAGATGTCTGTATCGACCGGTCGTACTCGACAGAAGAGGTCGGTCCAGCCGGCCGAACCCAATGCCGGCAACGAAAAGCTGCAAGAACTTTCTCAGAAGATTGGTGAGGGTTTTCACACAATTCTCTCCCGATGCCAGCATCAATGCGAGAATGGGAAAACGGCTGACAACAAAGTGTTTCATCCCTACAGAACTTCTGGAGCAGATCATTCGTGGCACTCCCTTTGGGTCCGGCCAGCTTGCTCCTCCCATTGTGCTCGCTCAGCAACAGACCGAGTCTAGGGGAGCGACCGGCTCGAGAGCTCCGATCCGTCCTCGGCCCGTCGAATTGGACAGCGACACGGATCTGACGGACGACTGGGGCGCCTCTGGCTCACCTCGTCTGCTCCAGTCCACCCGGGAGGCGCTGAGCCGAGCCAGCCAAGCACAGGCATTCGATGGACGTCGTGGATCAGCCTCGTCATTGACAAACATTCCCGTCAATGTCGTACCGGCGGGAGGATCAGGACTGAACCCCGCCCAGCAGCGCTCGGCTTTCCGCCATATCAATAGTGCGGAGAACCTGGGCGACTCATTACGAAGGAAGCAAGCCCAGGCAGCTCAGCTCCAGTACACGATGCAGATGCAGTTCCAGCAGCAACAGGAACAAGAACAGAGACAACAGCATCAGCATCAGAATGCGCATCTTTCGAACCAGTATCGGAGAAGTATCAGCCCCGTGGCTACGATTACGTCTGCGTTCCGGTTCAATGCGACGCCGGCGCTCCATCAACAGCAGCAGCACGGGGACGGCGGCAGTCAGCACGGACACGAGTACGTGGCTCGAGCGTTGCCTTCGACTGTCGTCACCGGCAAGAGTGGCGGTGGCGGCCTGAAGAGCCTGTTCGGAGTCGGCACCTCGGGCTCGCACTCCCATGGACAGCAGCAGCAGCAACAGCAGCAGCACCAAGTCAAGTTTTCCAATGGCCTTCCCGGTCATCCCGAGAGTGTGCCAATGGGCCGGAGCCCACACGGTCTTCAGCCGAGCGACACGAGGAGCATTGGCTCGGCCGAGCACGCGGTTGGTGGTACCAGTGGGAGCTCGAAGGAGGTCCTGCTCAGCTTTTCGCGCAAGCGGACGGAAAAGGTCGTCATTCCCAAGGCGAAGATCAAGCAAGCCGCTGGACGCGGACGGGTCTACATCACACCCAAGGAGTAGAGATTCCTCCCCTTCTTTCTTTCCTTCCTCTTTTGTCCTGTTCTTAGTATCGACACTCAGAACTTTGCTTCATACAATGCCTCACCGATCTGCTTGACAAGTCACCTGTTGCGCTCTCGTAGACCATACCACAACATTCCTTACATACTTTCTTGTAGCCACCTACACATCCTTATTCGTGGAATTGACGCCTTTCACTTGCGGCTATCGTGGGCTCCCACAAGCTCCCCGGGTCTGTTGCGCATAAGGGCTGTTGGCGACGGAACGATCGTCGACACACGTGACGATCGACTTGAGAAAGCAGCAGTCAGCAGCTGAAAACTTTGCATTCCAATCAAACATCGTTGTCGAGATGGCATTCGAAGTTTTCTCGGTATCCGGCCTTCCGCCATGGGAGTATGCGTGCCTGATTCTATGCAGCTCTGTCCAGTTGGAGATAGGCTAGTGCCTCCGCCTCCGTCCGCTCTGTACTGTAGTGAACCCATCCTCGTCCACTTCTGGTTCTTGTCGGGAAGGTCTCGATGTCGATGCCTGATCCTCTTGCATCTCCACATCGCCGTCCTCACCTTCCCCGCTCTCAGAGTCCTGATCATCATCATCTTCGTCCTCATCGTCTTGTCCGTCGGATTGCCGTTCCACTTGGACCTGTACACCGCGGAGCTGCGAGCTTGCCTGTTCGAGCTGCTGAAGGAGCTGCTGTGCAGAGGCGCCTCCGTCTTCGGCTGCGGTGATGAAGATGGCGCGATGTAAGGCGACAATGTCTTGTGCTACTCTGGGCACGCTGTCGTCCTCGATCAGGCACTCGTACTCCTGCTCGACATAGTCTTGGATCACGTCTGCGAGGTCGTCCATGTCGAGCGGCGCGGGCACGACGGCTGTTGCACCGGAAGAGGAGGAGGCGGCAGCTGCTGCTGCTGCTGCTGATGGCGTGGGCGCGGGTGCAGGCATTCCGTACTCGTCGACGAGGTGGCCGACGAGGAAATCTCGTTTGTCTTGTGAATCAGGACCGCCCCATTGTTCAGCGACGGCCGTCTTGAGGGTGGGCCAGATGGAGAAGCGCAAGAGGATGCCGCGCGCAAATTGGATCGATGAATGAGCCGGCGCTGAAGCTTGCGCAGCTGCTTGGCCTGAGGCCGATGTTGACGGGATCGGAGCGGAAGACGAGGACATTGCGATGAGGAGGAGAGAGGATGGGGTTTGGAGTTTCTTCCTCCAAATCCTTCGGAGCTTCCAACTTTTTTGAACTTTTCTTATCGGTGGCTTATCTGTCCTTATCTTTCCGGTCCGGAGTCAACACACTGGAGTCGAGGATGGACGTCGCAGGATGAACGATGCACTTCCTTCGACGTTTTGCAAGAGCGACATGGCAGGAGACCAGATCCAGATTGGTTCGCTGATCTTCGACGTGCCGAAAGGGTGGCTTCCGCTGCTCAACACCGGTCAGTCTTTGTGTTGGAAAGCGGTGCTTCACCATCGACGAAAGCTGAACGTCTGGCCAACCAATTCCAGCCTGCCCTTGGGCCAGCGAGAAAGAACATCTCAAAAGCCTGTACTCGTCTTGCTCCGTAGGGCTTACCACTCGCACCGCCGTGGTCAAGGCTGAAGCATTCTTGGACTCCGTCTTTGAGGAGAACCCCGATGTGCACACAGTCAGCTTTATGGGTGATCACACCTCTGGCAATCAAATTAAATGGTCTTTGAAGTAGGTAGGAACGCTGCTGATCTTCCCCTACAGCTGGAGACCGCTGATCGATTGCATTTGAATCCATCGCAGCTCGTACGGATACAGTCCTCACACTTTGCAGTTCTACCTCGATGCCGTCGAAGAATTGCTTGCGGATAAGGCTACCACCCACAAACCTGTCATCATCAGCATTACCGGAACACCAGAAGGTGTCGAAGGCGGCATCGAGCGTATTCACAAATGGGCCACGGACAAGGTAGAACGTCCTGCTGAGCGGATAGGTATCGAGATCAACCTCTCCTGTCCCAATGTGAGTGGTCTGACAGGAGTGTCACCTGCTGAAGGTTTCCATGGCTGATGTCAGTGCCCAACGAGCAGATTGCTGGGACAACAATACCCTCAGGGTACGATGCGGTGTCCATCAGCGCATACGTCCGAAGGATCCAAGTCGCTGTGGAGAGAAGCGTGGAGGCGAATCGAACAGCGCTGACAATCGGCCTGAAGTTACCACCGTACACCTATGAAGCGCAGTTCACAGCCTTGGTCGAAGCGTTGGAAGCCCGCGTCAATTCACGGGGACAGTGCGGCATTCACTTCTTGACAGCTACCAATACCCTTGGATCGTCGTTGTGGCTGAGTGAGCAGAATGGAATCTTGAGTCCGAGCCTTCCTGTCTTAAAGGGATTCACTGGGTTCGGAGGCCTGGCCGGGGCGGCTCTGCATCCTCTCGCATTAGGTGAGCCACCAAATCGCCAAGGTTGGAGACTAAGCCCTCTAATCACAAACAAGAAACTAACAATCGAGATCCTGAACGTTCGGCAAGGAAATGTCCGACGACATCGAACCTTGCTCGACGCCTCGACGCACACCTCGATCCGTGCTTTACGAATCATTGGTGCAGGTGGCGTAGATTCCCAACTGGCGGCACAACGCATGGTTGCAGCTGGTGCCGACATTGTCGGCTTAGCCACCGCTCTCGGTCAGCGAGGACCCGACATCTTCGCAGAGATTGCGCCGCAGACTAAGGAATAGACCCCCCCCCCCCCCCCCCC
>LAXH01000009.1:148408-190121 GCA_001006505.1 Tilletia horrida
TGCTTTTCTCGCTGCGTGCCGAATCATTCGTTCCATTCGCCTGGTTCCTGTGCAAGCAGTGCAAATTCTAGCAAGGGAGCTGCTAGGCGTCCGAATGTACCAGCAGGTGCTCCCACAGGCCCAGCAGCATCACGAGCGGTCAGCAGCGGTCGAGGCGCAGGTAGCGTTCGCTCGGCTCGTGGACCCGGCGGAGGCGGCGCGCGGACGGGATCCGGTAAGCCAGGCCCCAAGACGGCAACTGATCTGGATGCCGAACTCGACGCTTTCATGAAGACTCCGGCTAACGCCTCCATCGCTCAGAGTATCCACGCGCCAGGACCAGACGGAGACGTCGAGATGGCCTGATGGCGCCCACCAGTTCCGAATGATAGTTGCTGCCGATGCCAAGGGAGAGAACGACAGACGAAGCGGAAGATGACAAAAGACAAGAAGCTAGACGTATAATTGCACACCTGTGTTTGCTCCAAGATGACAAAGTCCTTGATATGAGCATGTATTCGCAAATGCTGTCCAATGATTGATGGCACCTTCGAACGAGAGCACCACATTCATTTCTCTCAGCGCTCGCTGAGAGCTTTCGTAACACATACTCCCGCTATCGTCACTCCGAAGTTTGCGTTGCCGACAACGAGATTGATTGCGTTCACAAACGTCGTTCGTAGTGTACCGAAATGCCGGTAACAATGAAAGGCAACGGCTCTGTCCCTTCCTCCATCACCAGAAGCCGTCATCGTCATCAGCAGCGCCTTGACGGCCCTTGCTCGCAGTCGCCTGAGCACGATACATGGTCTCGATCTGCAAGTGCAATCTCAAAAAGTCAGTCAAACGGAGCGGAGACAGACGGAAACAACTCTCAACCCACCTGCTCTGGCGTCGTCGAGTCTTCTGGCCCTTTGTCATCACGTATGCCTGAAGACGAAGAAAGGCAACAATCAAGTGTCAGCACGCAAACCCTTTTCAATGTCAAACGAAAAGGGCTCGCAAACCAAAGCCTGTACATACGCAAGAAGCGCGGGAAGCGCAATGAAATGCCACGTTGATCGACCAAGCCCTTGGCAGCTGCGTATACTGGACTGAGTGACAAATCTGCTGTCAAGACTTCCCAAACTATCTTGGGCTCGAAATACACCTGTTCGAAAACACAGGGACGAAGCGGACGGTCAGAATCCAGAGCAGCACAAATGCGTTGGTAGAGAGCAACTCACGTCAGGCGAAGCAGTCCCGACATCGTAATAAGCCTTCTTGCGCTCGAGTTCGAGGGGCTTCAGCGTGGTGTGGTGGGCTTCAAGATCCGCTCTGGACAGTCCACAACGTGTCAGCGGTTGGTCAAATATCCAATCAATACCTTCGTGTCGCAGCTCACTCAGAAAACCCAGTTCCGATCTGCACAAGAGTTGTTCGTCAGTAGACTGAAACGAGACCTCAGCCAGCCGAACGTGGTCAGACTCACCTTGCACACGCTCTGATATGTCTCTGTGTCCAAGTCGTCTACAGGAAGGTGCGAAGATCAGTGATGAGCACCCTCATTGCAACAGCTAGACGCGACGTACAGCACGCCAACAAGAACTGGTGAACGCAGAGGAAGAATTTTCAGTCTATCTGAATCGAAAATTCACTCAACGAAGCTTTTACTTACCGCTCCGTAGACATTGGTACGCTTTCCCTTTCCATAGTAGCCTCCGATGACCACAAGGTCCAGCGAATCGCCCGTTCCAGCGACTGTACATGACCATGAGCGACTCGTTCCATGTGTTCTGCGATGAAGGAAAACTCACTGTAATCTTTTTTGAGCTGCAGGAGAACAAGCAATTGATCGGGTCAGCCGCATGTAAGGTATGAGTGAATACTGAAAAAGGCTTGCTACCTACTCACCTTCAGCCAATTCATACTTCTGCGACTAGGCTCGTATGTCGAATCCTCGCCCTCTGCCATTTTGACCATCAGGCCTTCGCATCCTTCGTGTACACTGGCATCCAAAAAGACCTGAATCTCCTCAACGGTGCTGCAGTCTTGATGTGTAGCGTATCCGAACTCGTTTTCCACGGGCGTGAAGTGTTCTGCGAGTAATTCGCGTCGCTCGTGAAGCTCCTTGTGCAGCAATGGCTAGAAGGCAAGTAACCATCAGCCTCGGTCAGCGCGGTAGCAATTTGTCTGATATTGAGACTTCGATCACTCACCTCCCCATTCAAATAAAGCAGGTCAAAAGCAAAGAGCTTCACCTTCACTTTGATGTCCTCACTGTAGACGTGTCACGGAGGTGTGAACGTCGCAGGTCCCTTATGGAGCGCACCAGGACGTGACTCACGCTTTGACATCTTTCCGCTTCCTCTTGCTCAGCTCTTGGAAGGGCAGCAGCTTCCCGATTTCTACCACGTTGCCGTCAGCGTCCTTCTCGGGAGCCTTCCAAGCTACCGCCTCGGCGTCCAAAACGAAACTTTTCACTCCCTCCTTGATGCAGCGTGGAATTTGCTGGACCAAGTCCGGGTATTTGACGCTCATGTTCTCAGAATTTCGGCTGAACACGGCCAAAGTACCGTCCTCGAGGTAGTGCACTTGTGCTCGTTCGCCATCGTACTTGTACTCGCAAGTGAATCGCTTGCCTTCAAAGCGATCGAGCACTTCACCGATAGCTTTGGTCGGCTTGG
This sequence comes from Tilletia horrida, assembly GCA_001006505.1. Classification (NCBI taxonomy): domain Eukaryota; kingdom Fungi; phylum Basidiomycota; class Exobasidiomycetes; order Tilletiales; family Tilletiaceae; genus Tilletia; species Tilletia horrida. The sequence continues at coordinate 151,054 of LAXH01000009.1, forward strand.
CCAACATCGGCTTCAGCGGAACACCTGTGGAATCAGAAATCAGGAGTACAAAGGTAAGGCTTCGCCGGGCCAGGGCGATGTCTTTGAACTACCATGACTCACCAGGCGTCAGCTTGCATCTGTCCGGGAGTCCTTCGATGCCTACTTCCAATAAAGCTGGCACGATCAAATCGTAAGATGGTAGCTCGCTGAGCAATACATGCTCGAGTTCAGCGAAAAATCTCGGCACTGCAGCGAGCAAGATGCTCACCTGTAGACTGCTTTCAGGGTGTTGGTCCCATCAAGCAGCAGTTTTGCGAGCTTCTCCTCTTTCATGCTGTATGCTTCTATTTGGAGCCGGACCCTCATGGTGAGCAATGATCTGAGTACTGTCATGTTCAGGTCACTCACTGCTGCCAAGCTTGGAATACACTGCTGCCTGAGCCAGTGCTACCACAACCGTACGTTCGGCCAGACCGATACGTAGCTTCCCCTCCAGCGACCGGATGAGATACTTCGGTTCTTCGTCCACGCATGCAGTCAGCAGCTTCATGATGGCCCCGATCTTCCGATCTTGAGACTGGTTTCCTGTCATGGCAGCAATGCTCTTCAGAGTCTTGAACACCGTTGGGACGTCCAATGGCTTAGGCTTGAACATTGTCGGCTGATTCTTGCGAGATTTCTAAGAGAGAAAGCAAAGTTTGCGTTGAAAATGTTGCCCGACTTGGTTATACATGTCCGCAGACCACTCACGATTGCGACCAGACCGAGGTCGCCATGTACCTTGAGGTCTTTCTTTATGTCCGCTATGTTTCGTCCTGTGCTTCTCGCGATCGCTTTCAAGATCAATGACTCTCCCAGCCCAAGCTCAAGCCCCTCATAGTCAGGGCAGAGCTGCCAGGGTCGTGCGCGGAACGTTAGATAGACTCAGCGCGCGCGCACACCCGAGATTGTTTCTCCGCCAGACTCACTCTGTTGATGCATAGGTACACCGTTTGCAGAAGTTCTGAAGGTCGGGTCTCAATCACGTTTCGCAGGAAGTTCGTCAAGATTTCGAGGATGGCGAGACGTTTCGTCGTTGCTTCAATCTCAGCAAATGCCGCGCACAGTTTCCTGTACGGCACACTACAGAGTCAGAGGGAGACCGGTCAGTACATGCTATCGTGCCGAGGCTCTCCCAGTTAGTAAACCCACGGTTCTTCCGATTTCCAGCCGTTCTCCTTCAGCTTCTTGCGCGGTTGAACAGGTACGACCGGTTCTTCCTCGTCCGCCGACTCATCCATTTCAGCGTCTTCAGGTGCCGCAGGCGAATCAGCTTCACTCCCCTGGTCAGAGCCGTTTGCCGCCTCCTCGACTGGAGATTCAGAGCGTTCCTTACGCTTCTTGGAGGATGAATCGCTCTTAGCAAGAGGGCTGCTTGATGGGCCGGCAGCTGCCTTTTGCTTTCCACCACCGCCCGGGCCAGAGAAGAAGGATCTGCAGGTCAATCGAAGCAGGTATGACGTGAGTGAATGGGTCGGGCATGCTATATGCTCCTCAGGTTCACTCACGCCAGGGTCTGTTGCGAAGGCTTTGGTGCCATGATCGATCCGGCGGGCTGCCAAGCAGTCCGTGGCAGAGTTCGTGGAAGATCAAAAAGTTTGGACAAGGGCGGTGATGCTACACGAAGTGTTCTGATGCTCGCGCGTCCAACCACTAGGAGCATCTGGATGCTGTGGATACCTCAGTTCCTCCTGCAAAGTTGTTTGCCGTCAGCCATCATCAACGCGATCAAGGCTTCACGCTTCGCGTCACACGCGCCCACAAAAGCGCGGCAAATTGAAGTGTTGGTCTCACGTGACTCCAACACGAAGCCACCGCGACGCGTTGTTGAGGAGCTGGCCAAAAAAGCAACACCAGAATCCTGTCATCGTCCTACCATCAACAGCCAAACCTTTTCTCAACAGGTGACTGGTGCGAATCTATAACGACGTCCTCCTAGCCAAGTCAACCCGTCCGCAAGGTCTGCCTGACGGCTGGCCATTCTCACAGCCCACCAACAGCCATGAGGATCGAGGAACTAATCATCGATGGATTTAAAAGGTTAGCTCCCACCTTCCGCGTGCGCACAGAGTAGTCACTGACAGCATGACAATGTGATCTACAGTTATCCGGTCCGGACGACAGTGTCGGGCTTCGATCCGAGCTTCAATGCCATCACTGGTCTCAACGGAAGCGGCAAGAGTAACATCCTCGACGCCATCTGTTTTGTTCTCGGTATTACCAATCTGACAGCGGTGAGCAGCAGTTCAACTCTGAGGGCCTGGGATGAAGCAACACCTCACTGAATATCTTCTTCAAATGCATGGATAGGTACGCGCGAATAATCTTCAAGATCTAATCTACAAAAGAGGACAGGCTGGTGTGACGAAGGCCTCCGTAACCGTAGTGTTCGACAACTCGGATAGGAAGACGTCGCCGATCTCCTTCGAGAACTATGCGCAAATCACAGTCACACGGCAGATCGCCATGGGCGGCCTCTCGAAGTATCTCATCAACGGCCACAAGGCGACTCAGCAAGCGGTCCAGAACATGTTCCAATCGGTGCAGCTCAACATCAACAACCCCAACTTCCTGATCATGCAGGGCAAGATCACCAAGGTTCTCAACATGAAACCGGCTGAAATTCTGGGTATGATTGAGGAGGCAGCGGGCACTCGAATGTTTGAAGACCGGAAGGAAAAGGCAATCAAAACCATCGCAAAAAAGGATCAGAAGGTGAAGGAGATCTGCGCAGTGAGTGGTCCTATACAAGCGTGTGAAAGTGGTATCTAGACAGAGTAGCTGATATGCTACGTGCAGCTCCTTGACGAGGAAATCACACCAAAACTCGACAAGCTGCGGGAAGAGAAGCGGTCTTTCCTCGAGTACCAGAAAGCATCCTCGGAGCTCGAGCGCCTCACTCGATTGGCGAAAGCGTACGAATGGAAAAACTTCCGAGCGAGGTTAGACGAGCGGTCCAATTTTGTTACGAACGGCCAAGCGGAGATCGACCGGTCTGACGAAGAGGTAGAAGCTCTGCGCAGTCAGATCACTCAAATCGACGCCGAGCTGGAGCGGATCGAGAAGAAGCGGGAGAAGGAACTCACCAAGGGAGGGAAGCTGCAAGCTCTCTCCAACAAAGTCAAGCATCTAGAGAATGAGCTGGTCTCAGCAAAGGCGGTCCTCGAAATCAAGATTTCAACTATGGAAGAAGAGACTGAAACGGCCAAAGCAGACGCAAAATCGATATCATCACTCAAGCAACAGGTGACCGAAAAGGAGCACGAACTATCGGAGCTTCAGGAAATGTTTGCGGAGATGAAGGAGGGCTACGACAAAAATGTAGCCGCGTTGGAGAAAGAAGACGAGCTTCTTCAGACCCTCTTGACCGGCATGGCGAGCAAAGGTCAGAAGAACAATGAGCCGGGAAACCAAGGCGGTTACCTAGGACAAATCGCAGCTGCCAAAGCAGACGAAGCGGCGGCGTCCTCCGAAATATCTCAAGCCAAACTCAAAATCACCCATCTCGAGAAGGAGATTGCTGCCAAGCGACCGAAGGCAGAAAAGGCACGGAAAGATAACGCCGGCCTGTTGGCAGAACTCCAAACAAATCAGAAGAAAGCTGTCGACTTGGAAGGAAAGCTCGGAAAGCTCAGCTGGGACGAGGAGAAGGAACGAAACGCGACTGAAGCACGTGCGACGATGAATGCACGACTTGTCCAGCTACTGGAGAGGAGAGACTCGCTCAAGTCGCAATTGTCCCGCATCGACTTCGATTACACCCAGCCTCATCCCGAATTTGACCGATCCAAAGTGAAGGGCCTTGTCGTCAGTCTGGTGAAGCTCGACCGAGAGAACAACGCAAAATACGCGTCTGCGCTGGAAGTATGCGCTGGTGGGCGTCTATACAATGTGGTTGTAGAGGATGAGAAGGTCGGCTCTCAGCTCTTGTCGAAGGGGAACCTCAAGAAGCGTGTGACGCTGATTCCTCTCAACAAGATCCACGCCTTTGTGGCCTCCGCGCAAAAGATCGGAGCAGCACAACGCATCGCCCCAGGCAAGGTCAATCTGGCTCTCGATTTGATCGGCTCTGAAGCCGAGGTCAGCAAGGCGATGCAGTACGTCTTCGGAGATACTTTGATTTGCGACGACGCGGACACGGCTCGTAAAGTAACTTTCGACGATGCGGTCAAGCTCAAATCGGTCACGTTAGACGGCGATGTCTACAGTCCTGCCGGCACTCTGTCAGGTGGAAGTCGAATGAATGTCGGTACCAGCATCCTTTTGCAGGTCCAAGAACTGCGCGATCTCCAAATTCAGATCGACCAGCTCAGACAACAGATCGCGCACGCAGACCGTGAAGCCAAAGGCTCAGAGGCCGTCCGTCAACAATACGTGTCCGCAAAGCGGGAGCTACAGCTCAAGCAACATGAGGTCAAACTACTCACGGAGCAGCTGGAAGGAAGCAATGCATCTCGAGTAAGTATGCAATGGCGAAAGGACCACTTCGTATACTCACTCGCGATACGTGTTTTGTCGACTACAGATGATTGCCGAGGTCGAAGCGCACCAAAAGAGCGTGCAAGAACTCCGAGAAGCGATAGCATCTGCGACCGAAAAGCAAAAGGCTGCCGCGGCCGAAGCAGCAAAGTTTGAGAAGGATTGGGCCGAGTTCAACAATAACAAAGACTCGAAGCTCGACGAGCTACGGGCATCCATCAAGCAGCGCAAGGCGCAGGTCGTCGCTCAGAGCGCCGTAGTGAAAAAGGCAACCAGCAACGTCCGCACCCTCGAGCTGGAGGTAGAGGGTGTCAAGACTGAGCTGGAGGCCGCTGAAGAGACAGCCAGCAAAAACGAGCAAGCTCGGGCCGCCAGTGAGAAAGAGCTAGGAGAGATGCGCGACAAAATCAGCAATCTACAGGTGACTACTCATTCGCTCGAATTCTGCAATTCTAATTTGGCTAACAATTGAGAGAATTGTCCTTATCAGTCCGACTCGGAGACGGCTCAAGCAAAGTTGAACGAAGAGCGAGCAACACTGTCTCACTATGACGAGGAGCTCAGCACTTTGCGTGAGGCGGGCAAAGCCAAGCGGCAGGAAATTGCAGACGCCGAATTGCGTGTCAAAGCCATGCGTCACGACATTGAGAAGGCGAAACAGGACTGCAACTCGGTTGAGAAGCAGATCAAGCTTCTGGAGTCTCAGTATGAGTGGCTCATCACCGAAAATAGGTCGGTTTTCCAGGTCGGCATCTGAACGTTTGCCTCGCAAAGTATGCTGATAGATGAGTCTTTCTTGCCATCAGATTCTTCGGCCAGGCCGGTAGCGCATACGATTTCGGCAAACACAACATGAGCGATATACGCAAGACATGCAAGAAGCTGGAAGAGCAGCAAGCCGGAATGAAAAAGAAGATCAACCCAAAAGTCCTAAACATGATTGATAGGTGAGCTTTGTGGCGCGTGCCAGATTCGATGATTCTTCACGAACTAACGATGTGGTTTGCCTATGCAGTGTTGAGAAGAAAGAAAGCAGTCTGAAGCACATGATGTCAACAGTGTTGAAGGACAAGAGCAAGATCGAGGAGACCATCCAAGAGCTCGATAGATACAAACGGGACGCGCTGCAAAGAACGTGGACGAAAGTGAACGGGTGAGCGTGCTTCCTCTGGATCTTGTGAACGAAATATGCTGACAGGTCTTCTGCATGCAGCGACTTTGGTGACATCTTTAACGAGCTGCTCCCAGGCAACTACGCCAAGCTTCAACCTCCCGAAGGTCAAGATGTCACGCAAGGTCTGGAAGTCAAGGTCCGATTGGGCCAAATCTGGAAGCAGAGTTTGACCGAGCTAAGTGGTGGCCAAAGGTGCGCACACAACGCGTCGCGTCGTCGCTGCTCCAAGCTGACATTCGGCTTCTCATACTCATTGGTAGGTCATTGATCGCACTGAGCTTGATCATGTCACTGCTTCAGTTCAAACCGGCACCCATGTACATTCTCGACGAAATCGACGCCGCTTTGGATCTCTCTCACACCCAGCACATCGGCCAGCTCTTCAAGTCCCGCTTCTCCGGCTCGCAATTCATCGTGGTGTCGCTAAAAGAAGGTCTTTTCACGAACGCAAACGTCCTGTTCCGTGCTCGTTTCCGGGACGGAACCAGCATCGTCGAGCGCGTCGCCCAGCGAGGAGTCGATCAGGGACGAGCGGCGTTGGACAAGGAGAACGAGGCGCCAAGAATGGCGGGGACTCGCGGGGCGGGGAGGTCGAAGGCGTCTGCAGCAGTTCGCGCACATTGATGTTGGTTTTCTGTACTTTGATAGGGCAAATGCATGCATCTCTCAATTCGGATATGACCATCGGAGATTTCGCTCCTTAGCAAAGGCCACGAGCTTCGTACGATCCTGCCGCCTTGAATTCATTTTCGTTCTTCATGCCATGGTTGTCACTTGTCACTGGAATCTCTTGATTTCTTTTTTCTATATACCTTGGTCCCTTCCTTCTTCCTCTTTGACTTATCCGCTTCGGAGGCTCATCGGTCGCCGGCAAGGACCATCGTCAACAGAGCCACTGCAAGATGATTGTTGTGTCAGCCCAAGATCCAGGAACGCCACACTAGCCAGAGAGCACACTTCTCAATACTCACTGCGAACGAAGAGGCCGTAACGCATCTGTCTGAAGTACGCTGCCCGGTTGTCGTAGTCTACCTCTGGGTCGATCTCATTGACGCGGGGCAGAGGGTGGAGCACGACCATCTCCTTCTTGGCACGAGCCAGGACGTCGTTGTTGACCACGTAGATGTCCTTCACCGCATCATAGGCCTCGCGAGACTCAAATCGCTCCTGCTGAACTCTTGTCACATACAAAACATCTGTTCTGCCGATGACTGCGTCCAGATCCGTGGTTTCGTATTGCTTGATGCCGCGCTTGGCCGCGTGCTGCTTGACGTCGTCGGGCATCGCCAGAGATTGTGGAGACACGTAGTTGAGCGTCACACCGTAAAGGCAAAGGAGCTTGACGAGCGAGTGGGCAGTGCGTCCGTTCTTGAGGTCTCCAAGAATCGTGATAGTCAATCCGTTAACAGTACCCAGCTCTTCACGGATAGTGAAAATGTCGAGCAGGGCCTGAGTGGGATGTTCGCCGATTCCGTCGCCTCCGTTGAGGATTGGTACGGGCGAATACTTGGCTGCAAGTTGAGAAGAGCCGACGCTCGGGTGGCGGAGGACGATGGCGTCCGCATAGCACCCCAGAGTCCTTATAGTATCTTGCAGAGTCTCTCCCTTATTCACGGAGGAGCGAGAAGTGTTGATCGTGACGACTTCACCACCGCATCGAACCATGGCGGCTTCGAATGAGGACGAAGTGCGCGTCGACTCCTCGTAAAAGACTGTGCACAGGACCCGACCACGAAGCACATCAAGTACGCCTTGGCGTTCGACCATCAGACGCATTTCTTGAGCCACAGTGAACAAGGAGTGCAAGTCATCACGATCAAACTGCTGGACCGAGAGAATGTGTCGGTGAGAGAACGACGGTCTGTGGACAATCGATCGCAAGGCCGGACCAGCGACAGCAGTCTCGACAGGAGCCGGGAGCAGGCCGCCCTGGGCCACGTCCAAGCTCATCCTCGTGGGCAATGGCGATTGACGAGGTGCCAGAGCCGAGGATGACGAGCCCACGGCGGCGTGGGAAGCCGCACCAAACGACATCACTTCAGAGCCGCGCAAGACGGGCGACTTGGCAGCGGCGGTGGGCAACAGTTGAGGCGAGGTGGTGAGTGTGTCGCGATCAGAGACCGATCCCCGACCAACCGAGGCTTCTGAGAACGATATGCGTCGAAGGGCGCCCTTGGAAGACACACCCAAAACCGGAGTAATGCTGGAGATGTTGGTTCCCAGAGTGCCGTCCGAAAGAGTCTCGCCGTCGACAACAACGGCCTTGCCGCGCAAGCTCACACGGTGGACCAGACCCAAAGTAGCGCGGGCTTCCAAGGGGCTCCAGTGTTCTCGCTTTACGAATGGTGCGGGCCTGTCGACCTCGACCACAACGCCAGTGCTGGCCTGTTCAGGCAGACGGAACAGCTCGCGAGGGTTGGTGTACAGTCGCAGAACTATGTCGTCGAGAGTAAGACGGCGCAGTGCGACAGCATCCAAGAGCAGGCGAACACTCTCCTCAACACCCGAAGCAGCTGAGGCTGGCTGGCCGAGCTCGGTGGCAAGCTGGTAAGGGGTAACACCGACAGAGAAGATGTCGATGCTGTCAATGTTGTCCCACAGCGCAGCCTGGTCCTCAGCGGTGGGCAAGCAGGTTGCTGCAGGGAACATCTCGCCGGTGAAGAAGAGGGCGTACACCGTGCAGTCGCAGGTCACCTTGAGCCCCTTGTTCTTGGCCAGAACGATCAGCTGCATGTCATCCCGGGTCAGCACATTTGTCACGTGGATGGTACGATTGTGGAGGGAAGCCAACAGCAATATCGATGCCAGATCCGTGCCTCGGGCGTCAGTGACGATGGGCAGCGTCTCCGGCCAGCTGGCGAAGTGCTGTGCAATGGCAGTCGCCTTGGTCAAGTTCTCGCCAAGTCCGTGGAAGGGCAGGAAGAGAGAGCGAGTGCGCTGAGACAACTCCTCAATCTCGGTGTGGTTCTTGGCGGTAGCTGCCAGTGAGAGGGAGACATCACAGTGCGCTGCGCCCGCAACCTTGCCTTCGGCGACAGTGAGCGCCGCATCGTCTTCGATAGCGCTTCCAAGTCCGACAGGCATCACCTGAACGGTGGTGAAACCTGCCGCCAACGAAGCCTTCGTAAGCTCGACGAGCTGGCGAGCACCCTCGGCAGGGTTGGCAACACTGGGCAAGAACGCCTGGATGTTGATCAAGCCTGGGAAGGTATGCGTGATGTGGCTCGTCTTGAAGTCGATGGGCAGGATATCAAAGGAAGACGGACTCTTGCGAAGTCGAGCGAGAGCCTCGACGAACAGCTTGGCATTCTTCACATTGGTGATCAGAGGAATGCTGCGGTCGATCGCCAATCGACGAGCTCGGTAGCCCATGGAGGTGAATGAGACTGGACGACGGTACTTGTTTTTACTTGGCAGAGAGATGAACAAGGAGATCGTGCCAGCAGTCAACTGACTGAGCAGCGAGTACGAAGCCTTCGAGTTGTCGCCTTCGGTCTTGAGGTCCTCATCCTCAGGCAGGGCCTCGAGGTGGTTGATCGGGATGCCATGCTCGTTGTAGAAGTCAGCGGAACCGGACGAGCCAAAGAGAGTGAAGCCGAGCGCATGGAGAGTTCGGACAGCGGGAAGCAGTTCCTGCTTTTCGCTGAAGCTACCAATGGACAGCAGCACATTCTTGGTAGGCAGCCGAATACCGGATGCGATCATCGCCTTCAGGTAAGCCTCGTACTTGTCGCGTCCGAAACAGGCGACCTCTCCGGTCGAGGCCATTTCAACGCCAAGAATGGGGTCGGCACCGGCCAAACGACTGAAACTGAATTGGGGAACCTTGACACCGACGTAGTCCTTGGGAATGTTGATCTTCGGGTAGGACTCGACTTGCAGACCGAGCATGACCTTGGTGGCCATCTCGATAGCGTCGACACCGGTGACCTTGCTGACGAAGGGGAACGATCGAGCAGCACGGACATTGCACTCAATCACCTTGATCTCGTTATTCTTGGCGATGAACTGGATGTTGAAGGGACCTGTCACATGCAGCGCCGCGGCAATCTTTGCTGTCGCAGCCTCGATGCGTCGGACGGTCTCGGGATCGAGGTCTTGAGGAGGCAGGATGAGTGTGGCATCACCCGAGTGCACACCGGCGTTCTCGACGTGCTCCGAAATGTAGTGCATCAGCATCTTGCCGTCCTTGGCGACCGCGTCCATTTCAATCTCCTTGGCACCTTCCAGATACTTGGTGATGACAACCGGGTGGTCGCGGTTGACGGCAGTGGCCTGTGACAGGTAGCTGCTCAGATCCTCGGGGGAGTACACGACGTTCATGGCGGCACCACTGAGGACGTAAGAAGGACGGACCAAGACTGGGTAGCCGAACCGGGCACATGCCGAGTGGGCCTCCTCGAGACTGGTGAGCTCTTTCCACATAGGTTGATCCACACCAATCTTGTCCAGCATACGCGAGAACTTATAGCGGTTCTCAGCCATGTCGATCATCTCCGGCGAAGTGCCCAAGATGCGGACCTGTTGGCGGTGCAGGGGAATCGCGATGTTGTTGGGGGTTTGACCACCCATGGAAATGATCACGCCGCTCGACTGCTCAGCCTCGTAGATGTCGAGGACAGTTTCGAGAGAGATGTTCTCGAAGTACAGGCGGTCAGCCTCGTCGTAGTCGGTCGATACTGTCTCGGGGTTGTAGTTGACCATGACCGTCTTGTAGCCGTTCTCACGGAGTGTGCGGATGGCACGCACAGCACACCAATCGAACTCGACGGAGGAGCCAATGCGGTAAACACCGGATCCGAGTACCATCACACCCTTGTCCGAGAAGACGACATCGTGCTCAGTAGCAGAGTATGTGAGGTCTGCGAGGTGATAAGATTTGTATCAGACAGCTGTGCCTGAATCGTCAGCAATATTCCGGGTACTCACAGAGGTAGTTGGTGTACGCGGGGAACTCGGCAGCAACCGTATCAATTTGCTTGACAAACGGCGAGATACCGTGCTCCAGACGCAATCTGCGCACAGCCAGCTCATTGCTAGCCAAGATCTTGCCAAGCTGCTTGTCCGAGAAACCGAGCTGCTTAGCTTGCCTGAGTCGGCCGGGAGGGACCTGGGCGGCCGAGAAACTTCGGAGCGCTTTAGAGGCTTCGGTGATGCCGAACAGGCGCTGCAAGAACCATCGGTCGATGTGGGTCATCTGGTGGATCTTTTCGACGCTGTATCCGAGTTCAAGAGCGTTTGCAATCGCAAAGAGACGACGGTCAGTCGCGTTGACGAGCTCCTCATCGATCTCTTCGGCAGTGACTTTGTCGTTCTGTCGCATCAAAGGTGCAACAAGAGAGGTCAGCGGCGAGCTGAATCATCAGGCCGACGAGTGTGACATACCTTTTCAAACCCATCATTAGCATAGTCTACCGACCGGATTGCCTTCTGAATCGCCTCCTCGAACGTCCTTCCAATCGACATGACCTCTCCCACACTCTTCATCGAGCTTCCTAACTTGCTGCTGACGCGAACAAACTTGCGCAAATCCCAACGCGGCATCTTGCATACGACGTAATCCAAACTCGGCTCAAAGCATGCGGATGTTTCCCTGGTGACACTGTTCCGGATCTCATTGAGGGGAATGTTCAGACCGAGCTTGGCGGCGATGAATGCGAGCGGGTATCCGGTCGCCTTGGACGCGAGTGCAGAGGATCGCGAGAGACGAGCATTTACTTCGATAATGCAGTATTCCTTAGAGTGGGGGTTGAGAGCATATTGAATGTTGCACTCTCCAACGACGCCGAGGTGTCGGATCACGTTGACCGCCGTCGTGCGCAGCATGTTGTAATCTTCGTCGGAAAGGGTTTGAGATGGCGCAATAACAATCGAGTCGCCCGTGTGAATACCCAGAGGGTCAAAGTTTTCCATGTTGCAGACGGTAATGCAGTTGTTCCTGCAGTCGCGCACGACCTCGTATTCGACCTCTTTCCATCCCTTCATACTCTTCTCGACGAGAACCTGAGGACTGTTTGCGAATGCCTGCGCGCAAAGTTTGCGGAGTTCGTCCTCGTCGTTGGCAAACCCACTGCCCAGGCCACCGAGTGCGAAAGCGGCACGGACGATGACAGGGAACCCAATCTCTCGTGCAGCTGCCAGGGCTTCGTCCAAGTTGACGGCACTGGCACTTTGCGCGCATCGCTCGCCAATCTGCTCCATGGCGCGGGCGAACAGCTCACGGTCCTCGGTGGTGATGATCGTCTCGATGGGTGTACCCAAGACGCGTACGCCGAGCTTCTTGAGGTCGTCATGGATCTTGATACCCACATTCAGAGCCGTTTGACCACCGAAGGTACAGTAAATGCCGTCCGGTCGCTCGTGGCGGATGACTTTGAGGACAAACTCTGGTGTGACGGGCAGGAAGTAGACCTTGTCCGCCAAACCGGCCGAAGTTTGAATGGTCGCAATGTTGGGGTTGATGAGGACTGTGTAGATGCCTTCCTCTTTGAGCGCCTTAATGGCCTGAGATCCCGAGTAGTCGAACTCGCCGGCCTGACCGATGGAGAGACCACCGGAACCGAGAACAAGGACCTTGCGCACATGGACGCGCGGTGTCGCGGCCGCATTTTCGGCCAAAGCGCCTCCTGTGAACTTGACAGGCGGCAAGACGCGTGCGGCGGCAGCAACAGTCGCCGGGTTGGCCTTGAGGGAGGCGACATCGAGGACGGAGCGGATAAAGACGTCGAAGAGGAACTCGGTGTCGCGGGGACCAGGAGTGCTCTCCGGGTGGAACTGCACGGAGAAGTAAGGTCGCTCGGTGCAATAGATACCCTCGTTGCTTCCATCGTTAGCATTGACGAAGAGCTCAGCCCAGCCCTGGGGCAGGGAGGCGCCGTCGACAGCGAAACCGTGATTTTGGCTGGTGATGTAGCAGCGGCCGGACAGCTGATCGGTACATGGGATGTTGTGACCGCGGTTACCAAACTTCATCTTACTGGTGCGCGCGCCAGCGGCGAGGGCAAGGAGCTGGTGGCCAAGACAGATACCAAAGACCGGGATGATCTCCTCTGGCTTGGTGCGAGCCAGGAGGGTGCGGAGACGCTCGATGGTCGGCGCGCATGAAGTTGGGTCACCGGGACCGTTGGACACAAAGAGACCATCAAAGGGTTCGGATTCGACGGCAGGGTTGAGGAAGTCGTGATCCCACGGTACAACCTTGAGCTCGACGCCACGAGAGGTGAAGCATCGGATCTGGTTGTACTTCATACCGACGTCGAGGGCAAGAATTCGGAGCGGGCGCTGAGCGGCGGGGTGGCTGATGGTCGTCTTGGCCTGTGAGAGCGACCCGCCGGGGGAGGTGTTCTGGGGCGTGTAGAGAATGGGCTTCTTGCATGAGACCTTGGCGACGAGGTTGACCGCGTTGGGGTCGGCGAATGGGATCTCCGCATACCGAGCGCGCCATGCTTCTGGGAGGATGGCGGGGTTAGGAGCGTCTATGGCGATGCCGTGGAGCTCCGTCTGGACGTTTGGCGACTTGAGGGCAAGCAGTCTGCCGAGCATGCTTCCCGAGTTACGAATGCGCTTGGTGAGCGCGCGAGTGTCGACACCGTAGATGGCGGGGACACCGTTTTCTGCGAGCCATTCACCCAGAGTGGATTCGGCGAGCCAGTGACTGAAGTCATGTGAATACGACGCGATGACGAGACCGGCGATGTGGATCCGGGAAGACTCGAAGGGCGAGGCGAGAAGGGCCTGAATGCTGGCTTCAGCCTCTTTACGGGAGGGGACACCGTAGTTGCCGACCAGAGGGTAGGTGAGAACGAGGATCTGACCCTCGTAAGAAGGGTCGGTCAAGGACTCGACGTAGCCGACCATACCTGCATGGCGCGCGCACCGAGCATGCCAGTGAGCTTGGAGGATGCACAGGAGACAATCAAGGACCGAGGGCGGGCTGTGACTCACCGGTCTGGAAGACACATTCTCCGCTGATGCTCTTGTTCGGGGCACCGAAGCTGATACCGTGAAGAGCGGTGCCGTCGGCGAGCTCGAGGACCATGTCTGCGCCTCGCTTCTGGTCATCGAGAGGGCCAGCGGTTGCAAGGGGAGTCGGGGAGGGCACTCGGGAGACTGACCTTGCGATGCCTGGGCGGGGGCCAGCCTGGGCAGAGGTAGCAGTAGCAGTGGCGGCTACGGTTTCTTCTGCGGCTGAAGAGCGGGAGAGGACCGACTGAGGACTGACGATCCCTTGATCAGCCATCTTGTTGGTGTTCCTGTTCTTCCTGGTTGAGCTAGCTCCCTAGGTTCGATGTTCCTCTGAAATGGGCCTGTCCGCAGGAGTCGAGTGGTGAGGCAAAGAGTGTGTGGGACAGGAGGAAGGGTGGGACTGAACAAGAAGAAGAAGACAACTACTCTTTGGGGGGAGAGAGAGCGGTAAGGTAAGATGGACGTCTTCGTCCTGAAGCCTCCTCCCAAAAGGAAGGAAAGGAAACCTTCAAAATTTGAAGCGCGTCGGCCTCTTCTTGTTTCTTTGGGAAGGAAAATAAAAAATTTAAGACTCATCATGCATTGAATTGAATTGAATGAATTGACACTCTTGCAGTGCTCCGACTTGCTTCTGATGCGGGAACCTCTCCCGCTCATCAACGATCGGGCAAAGCTCATCAATGGCAAAGTTGCCACGTGACTCATGATGAACGCGTCGCGTCGCGCGTGTCACGCTCGCGTCAAGTCAAAAGCACGAATGAATGATCCAATTCCGTTACGAGTACAGGCAGGGCGAAGATGGTTCTGGATGCTGCTGGCGAGCTCAGAGGAGAGAGGGGAAATACTTGGGCAGGTAACTGGTCTGTCGGATCGCTGTCAGGCGCAGAACTAGGTGAACTTGGAAATGATAAAGCTGGCACCCTGGTTCTGTACGCTCGTAGAGGTGTCGTACTGCAGGTGGGCGTCGAGACTAGCGTTCGTCGAGTTGACGGCACAGATGATGTCCTGGGTGTAGCAAATGTCGTGGAGCTTACCCGAGTTGATGTACGGGGTCAGAGGTGGGGTCCGGAAGCCGCCGATGCCGCCGCCAATGTAAGGGTCGGTCAGCTTGCCTCCGTTCTGGTCAAAGTTGGAGGGGTTGTAAGGCGAGTGGGAGGGGTTGCCGATGTAGACGATGGCCTTGATCAAGTTGTAGATGTTGGCATTGCTGGTCGAGTTGACATTTTGCAGGTAGTTGTTCATCACCTCGGCTCCCTGGCTGTATCCGATGAAGGCGTACTTCTGGTTGGGGCAGAATGTCACGCCATTGAAGATGTGGTTGCGCAGATCGTTGACACCGGCCTGGATGGAGTTGTAGAAGTCGATAGAGGCAGGGTAGTTGACACTGTAGCTCGCGGCTCCCAGGGCGTTGCGGGCCTGGGTGAGCATGCCGGTGTAGCCAGAGGTGGAGCCCTGAGGTGTAGTCGTACCGCGGGCATCGATGATCTCAATGGAGGGACAGGCTCGGCGCTCGAGAGGGGAAGCGGCCGAGGTCGACGCGCCGAGGAGGGCCAGGATGGTGGTGGCAAAGCTGAGGCCGAACATTGTGATGCAAGTACAGAAAAGCAGAGAGGAAGAGGGAGAGCGTGAGTGAGTGAGTGAGTGAGCAGGCGAGTGAGGGAGACAGTCAGCTGAGATTCTGGAGCTTGATGATCAGCCGTCTTTATAGCATTCGGGAGTGGACACAGCCGCCCACAGCAACACCTCGTTGATGGTGTCTTCCGCGCGGAACGCCAATGTGTTGTGAGACCGGGGTCAGGAGGACTTCAAGAGAGCACATGGCCAACCCAGAGCCCATGGAGGCTTCTGTCCTGCTCTTGTTGTTCGACTGAGCGCAGTAGGGGGTAAGCAACAGCGAAACATGTGTATTATGCTGGGCGGAAAGATGGCGTCCGGGCACATCTGCATTCATCGAAGGTCCTTCCTGTTGGTTTGCAGCCCAGCGCTGGGAGTTGCATAGAGAACATGTGCATGACCCGAAAGTGCGGACTGCATAGCTGCGGCCTCTCCTTCCGACACCGACAGTGCGGGACCAGTCTGCAGGTGGCTAGGGGCGTACCTACAGCTGCCAGCCGATGAAAGGATGTGCAAGCCAACAGGTTGCCGGCTCTCTCTCATCCCAACCATGAGGCCGTGCCCAACCATGAGGGTCCGGTTCCCTAGCACCATATTTTCTCGTACAGAGCAGAGGTTGCGGTAGATGCCGTCTTGATTCCGCTCGCTGGCTCGCTATGTTCTGCCTGCCCTGAAGCACTTGGCAGGCAAGGAAAGGGGTGCGCTCCGACAACCATGTGGGTGTGGGAGTGGAGAAACATCCCACCTTTTGCGTGATGTTCGAGTTGCGAACCTCGTGGTTCTGGTCTGGCAACAACAATCCACCCCACTCCAAGCCACAGGCACAGCGGCACATGGGGAGATCCGCCGTTGACACCGACCGTCCACTCTTCCATCGAAGGATCGAGCTGAGTCGTCAAGAAGTCGGAGATCCAATGTATTGCTGACCAGGGTGACATCGAATGGCATGGAGAAGGCATCATTCTCAGGTACTGGCATTTCCGGGCACGAGTCCGAGTCCAACCAGCTGGGCAGGCCAAATACCCATTACAGTCAGAATGAGGGGGCGCAGAAGACAAAATTCTCGATCCGGCGTCACTTGAAGGTGAACATTGGATTCTCATTTGGCTGGAAAGAAGCATTCAATGGACACCTCGATGATCTATCTCATCTGCGTGGTGCTAGACATTTATGCTGTCACACAATTGAACAAGGAGGAAGGAACAGCCGTGCATTTCAAGTCATGACAGGAGGGAGTCAAACAGTTGGAGAACCACGAGCCAGAGAGGAGAGAGGATGCTCGCACAAAGATCGATCTGCCGAATCGCGCTTAGGAAGTGATCTTGGAGATGATAAAGTTGGCGCCTTGATTCTGCACGCTCGTAGAGTTCTGGTACTCGAAGTGGCCGTTGTTGTTGCTGGGATCAGGGTTAGGCTGGTTGAAGGCACAGACGACGTCGTACGTGTGGCAAATGTCATGAAGCTTTCCAGAGTTGATCCAGGCGGTCAATGGTGGGGTCTTGAAGCCCGCAATACCGCCGCCAGAGTAGGGGTCGGTGAGCTTGCCTCCGTTCTCGTCAAAGTTTGAAGGGTTGTAGGCCGACTTGGACGGGTTGCCGATGTAGACGACGGCCTTGATGCGGCTGTAAATGTTCGAGTTGCTGGTCGAGTTGACGTTCTGGAGATAGTTGTTCATCACCTCGGCTCCCTGGCTGTATCCGATGAAGGCGTACTTCTGATTGGGGCAGAATGTCACGCCGTTGAAGAGGTGGGTACGCAGATCACTGACTCCCGCCTGGATGGAGTTATAGAAGTCGAACGAGGCCGGGTAGTTGACGTCGTAGCGGGCAGATCCAGGAAGGGCGGCGAGGGCCTGAGTGAGCATGCCGGTGAAGCCGTTGGAGGAGCCCTGGGGATCACCGGTACCACGCGCGACAATGATTTCGTACGTGGGGCAGGCACGTCGCTCAAGAGGGGAAGCATTGGAGGCAGCTGCGCCGAGGATGGCCAATGTGACGGTGGCAAGGTTGAGGCCGAACATCTTAGTGGCTTGGAGGAGGAAAGGACTGATTTGTCAAGTTTGCGGAGAACAGGATTGGAAGGAGGAGTGAGCGGGAGGGTGTGGTAGAGAAGGATCAGCTTGTCTCCAAAGCCTGAATGCGCCGTAGGATATATAGCATTCGCGAGGTCAGGACACTCATGCAAGAATCACCTCTTTGGTGTAGGGAGATCCGCACGGAAGGGCTGCTTCGCTCCTACCCGCGTGGTCTGCCCGCTTACGTCGCCTGCGGGATAACAATGGGGTGATACATACACCACCAAGTCTCCAGCGCACATTGTGCAAGCCCACATTGCGTTGCTCGGCGCCCACCTATGGCTTTGGCCTTGCACATTGTGGATTGATTTGCGCTGCAGAGAAACATGTGTGTTTGGTCAGGCGGAAGGATGGCGTCTGGAGGTATCGATGCAGCGGCAGGCCATACAGCTGGGTTGCATGCCTACGGCTTCCACCGACTGCACAAACTGCAGCGGAGTCGTGGCTATACAGCTGGGATCTGCTGGAGCATCTTTGCAGGAGGTCAGCAGATTGGGGTTGGTGGAGCGGTCTGCGCTGTAGAAGCAACAAGTACTCGGCCTGCTTCTCCAAAACCCTGGGCCAGGGTTCAGTCAGGAACTCGTACGGAGCCAGCCGACTTGTCGCGCCCTTGCCCTTCTTCTTCCTCCTTTCCCCGCTCGCTCGGTGGGCTCGCTATGCGGGGCTTGGCAGGTCAAAGCAGCATGCTGCCTTGTCCAGTTCCCGCAGCAAAACTGAGGAAACCATGCCGATTTTGCTGGTGATGCCGAACCTCATGGTTTGCTATAAGCCACTGCACGCCGCACCACGTCCGCCACAGGCGCAGCTCAAGACGGCGTCGACACCGAGCGGAGCACCGATGCGAAACAAGATGCTGACTAGCAGGCTGTGTGACAAAGGATCCAGTCTGTGTGTATCCTGTCTTGCCAAAAACGGACGGCTTCCAGGAACTGACGCGAAGGCGACAATTCCAAAGGCGATTGAGAGTATCAAGGTTGGGAGCGGGCTCAAGCCAGCCGGACACACACAACAGACGAAAGGTTTCATAAAGAGCTATGCATTTGCATTCACGACTCGTGACGAAGGACAAGGGAGCCAAAGAAGGGGGCCCGAGACTTGGCTCAGGAGCTCAGCTTGGTAAAGTGATGCTGATTGGGGACTTTTTGCTGGGAACAAGGTGGTACAAGAGTGGTGCTGGTGCTGTCTATGCCGGAAGCTTCTATGAGGTCGATTCGTGTAGCCCTGGAGGTCGATGCTGAGCGGCGTCGGTCGCCTATGCCATCATTCAGGCGGCCTTGGTGTGACTTGATGGTCAAAGAGCCAGAAAAGATGTCAGCCGCACTGTCCCACGCGTTGCTCCGAATCGGAAGTTGGCATCCGCAATGACGAGCTCACCTTTTGCCCTAATGTCGCAGTATTTCCAGACGAGATCCAGACGAGGGTCAGCAATGGTCTACTCAAGAGGCAAGGTCACCCAGTCAAAAAGAGCACTCACGTGGTTACCAGCGCCAGGAGTGGGCTGAACGTCGGAATGAGGAATCGGAACAATGACCGGGATAAATGCGGCACCGACGCTGACGGCGAAGAGGGTGGCAAAGGTAATCTTGGTGAGAGACATCTGCATCTTGGATGGTCTTGTGAGGAAGAGATTGATGGAGAACGTTTGGTGTGTCTGATGTGCGGTTTGTTTGTTTGGAAAAGCCTTTGAAGGGGGTTTGGCGAAGATGATCAGCATCCAGACGTTGCCAGCATCCTTCTTATATACCTCACAGCCTCCGTTGGAGGGATAGATTGCCTTTCCATGGCATTGTCATGAGCATTGGTGAGTTGGAGCGAGAAGGGAATCCTGCAAGGTGCGCGTCCAAAGTTGGGCGAACCGGAGAGTCACCACGCACACCCCGACTATTCCGATGCGACGTTTCCCGCTGCGGACATGGCTGTGAGATGTGCCGGGAATGGTGTTACGTTACTGTGTTGGGGGAGACGGCATTCCTGTGAAAGAAGATGGCTGTGCCAGCGCCTGCTGAGCACCATTTACCCCGCCCACGTCGCGGATACCAAGGCCCCATGGAAATGAGACGAGAAGTGGGTAGGGAATGAAAAAGGGTGATGCTCCTTGAGGACTTTCTGTCCGGACAGCGCCGAAGGGTTCGGGGCCCGTCGGCATGTCACCCAAACACATGAACACGCACTCCCGATTTCTGCTTCAGAACGTGATCCAGGGGGGCTGAAAGCTGAGGAAACTGTGCAGGTTCTTCTGGATCAATTTCCCAACACTCGCGCCGTCAAGGGACAGCCCGGCGGGGGCGCCGTATACCTCCGAGCTGCTCCATTGCGACACCGCGAGCGCGAGCATGCGATGCAGGCAATGCAATGCGATGTTGGCCCCGACATGAGGTCGCAGAATGCAGTGTGATCACGAGATGCAGCGCCGAGAGAAGTCGGGGTCTTTCGCAAGAACAGCAGCATGAGGAAGGGCATGATGTGAAGCGAGACGCAAATATCCGGCACCCATGCCATCTGTCTGAGCTCGGCCTGGAGGGAATGGCAAGACGTTTGGTCACTTGCATCTGCTCATCACGTTGCTTCATTTGGAAACCTGTTCTGTCAAGTCAGGTTCTGTCGCTCTTCAGCCCTGGACATTGCCACTGACCAGCTACCGCGCAAGACCACATCTGTCCTTCCCGGCAGGTGTTTGCCTCCATCGAGGACACAGGCTCGTGCCGCGAGAGCCAGGGTGAGGGCAAGTCAGAGACTTCAACTCCTTTCATTCTCCTGTGCCTGACGAGTCCGTTTCTGGTACTAAAGGAGACAGGCAGCAGCATCCACCCTCTCAGTCGTGTTGAACGCAGGCGTAGGGTCTGGCTCTTTGAGAAGCGCCGACGTGCTCATTGAGGAAGTGTGGACCCGGACTGCACCGCTTCTACGCCCCATCAATTGATCGATTTGTCCAATGGAACAGTTATGTCGAAGTGAAGCGGATGCGACTGACGGAAGCTCCACAGTCGCGTGAACCCAGGAAGTACCCATAGACCTTTGCACAAGGGTCCGGCTGGTGCGCCTTCCTAGGCTGTGCCGTCGTTCACCCGGTGCGGCCAATGCATGAGGATCGCATGGGTTCTGCTCAATTGGCGTGCTGTAAGGAGAATTTGGATATGACGACCAGTAGAAGGCAAACAGGAACAGAGAGTGTCAGCTTTGCCAGGTCAAATCCTTGCTGCGGGCCTGAGCAGTCGCAGCATGAAAGGGGAAGGCCGCCTCTGAGAAGACGAGGAGACACGGACGAGTACATGCGGCCCGCTCATGACCTCGAAGCTGTCATCGACGCCGTCACTTCTATCTTTGTCTGAGCTCATTCCGCAACTGCCCCTTCGCATGCTGTTGCGCCGTGGTAGTCATGCGCGAGATTTGAAAAGACCAACACGTCGCGTCGCGTCATCTGCGCCACGCTCTCCCAAATTGAAGTGTTGGTCTCTTTGAAGTGGAGGTCCATCCAGCTCAACATCGAGAAGACCACAACCTCCTCGATCCCACTTCACACCACTGAGTCAAGAGTCGACAACCACTGTCCGTCTTCAAGGGCCTCTTGGCAGTCATAACCTACAAGCGCTCGCACGCTCACATAATCGTCTATGGGTCGAAAGCAACAACTCAAAGCTCGCGCCTTGGCTCGCGCGCGGGACGGCAGCGTTCCCGTTAGTGCTGGGCCCCAACGAGGCCACGGATCAGCAAAGACAGAGGGTCCCGGCCCACGCGCGCTCAGCTTCGAACCCGACTCCACTCCAAAGGACCCGTACGATCCTCGTCGCGGCTCCTCCGCTGACGTACCCCCCACGGATGCGAACAACCGAACGGGAAGGAAACGAGCTGCAACGACTGAAGACCGGACGGATGTCATCACTGAAGACGGAGAGCCATCACAAGAACCTGCTCCGAAACGGGCACGAACATCCACATACATCACGGACAACTCCATACTACATAATCAAAACCCGGCTCAAGCTTCAAATTCTACCGCATCTGCAACAGGCACAAGCTGGTCGAGCAGGGACAGGATCATGTCGGAACCTGCCTCTTGGCTGAACACTCCCGAGCCTCGGGAGCGCAAACCAGACGCAGCCACACATGAAAGCACAAGTAATACGCATCAACAGCGCTTTCCCAATGCAGACAGGGACCCGGGTTTACGACGAAGCACGAGCGAACTGAAACCGCTCCTTCAGCACGCGCCTTCCAGAGCAGCGGCTGAAGCAGCTGTGACCGCAGCTGCAACTGCTGCTGCTGCTGCTGCTACAGATACGACAGCTCAAGCGGTCGCAGCCCCAATTCATGCGGTCGCCAGTAGACCGGCTCTCTCAATGACTTCTTCGCCAGCAATTCCTAATCCTCCGCGCCCGTCAAGCAACTTCAGCAAGCTTTGGAAGAAGGGAAAGGGCAAGATGCGGCCGGTCACGATTGGTGCAGTACGTAGCAGCTTGAAACTTGGCACCTGCGTATGCGTATCGGCGTTCACAAGAATGAGCCATGCTGACATCGTCCCTGATCACAGACTCTCTACACTCCGATTGCCCAAGCCGACTCATCTCAGAAGACCAAGATGTTGAACTTCATCGGTGTCATTGTGTCTTATCGAGTTCCAACAAAGTCGCATTACGGATCAGGCGGTAAGTCTATGAACGAGCCCATCCATGGATGCGTAGATTGACACCGAGCCTACGTGCCTGTCTCTGCAGACTTCACTATGAACCTCAACATTGTCGACCCTGGATGCTTCACCTCAGACGACCGCCTCTCCATCAACCTTTTCGGGCTCACCAAGGAGTCCTTACCCGGGCATGCAACAGAAGGCACGGTCATCCTGCTCCGAAACGTGAAAATGAGTCTTTTCAACGGCAAGATGGTCGGCACCGTCTTCAAGGACAAGATGGCCTGGTGCACGCTCTCGGTAGATGCTGGATTTCCAGCCGTCGTCCGCACGAATACGGGCATGACAGTCCATCAACCGGAGAGAGACCACATGCACGACATGTCCATCTGGTATCGAGAAACCTACCTCAGTCCTCCAACAGCAGACAATGACACCACCGGGCTCGCGCGTGTCGGCGCAATGGGCGAGTCGAGTGGAGCTGGAGCGCCGGGTCCGAGCACTGGCGAAGATAGTCGTCAGGCGGCGGCTGCTGTCGCCGCCGCTGTGACTCATCATCTGAAGCGGACCATCACACTCGATCAGCTGGAAGACAACATGTTCTGCCACTGCGTCGCGGAGGTTGTGCGAGTCTTTGATCAGACGGATCGTCCAGAGATCTACGTCACCGACTGGACCTCACACCCGCAACTAGATGCGGTGAACAACAGGGACATCGGCTGGGCTCAAGAGGACCTCGATCGACTGGAAGAGCAACGGGGCGATTCGGGAGGTGGCTCGGTGCTGAAGGTAACCCTATGGGATGAGCAGGCGAACGCGGCGACTAGTCTTCAGCCGGGATCCTTCATCCATCTGCGCAACATGCGGTGTAAGCGCTCGGCGCTGGGCATGTTTGAAGGGGCGGTGGGTGGCTGTCGCACCTTGCGAGAGTCGAAGGAGAACAAGTGGCAAATTCAGAAGCTGAAGCAGAGCGATCCGCTCTTGAAGGCCCTATCTCAGTGAGTGCTTCCGCTCCTTCCTTCGGTCTCCTCAGGCTATGTACGATGACCGCGGGTGAGAATTCCTTGTGACTGACCGTTCGTCTCTGCTGAACACAGACGCAAAGCAAAGGTTCTTGAAGACTTGGAGATGGAACGGGCCATGTCGTGGCCCGAGCCCGGATCGAGCGCTGAGAAGGCGAGAGAGCAGGTGGCTACCCCTCCGGCTGGCGCTTCGGGAAATGCTCAACCATCCGAGAGTGTAAGCGTATCAGCTGCGACCCACTCGGGATCGATCGCGGAGAAGGAGGACACAAACGAATCCGTAAAGGCGCTACCTGCCGCACAGACTGAGTCGACGGTCGAGTCTCGATCCGAAGCAGCACAGGGCAAAGAGGTCACTGCTGAGGCGTCTGAAGCGGAGAGCGGCGAGAAGCCAGGTCGTGGCCGTACGGAGAAGATGGCGGTCGACCCTCGGGATCAAACTACCCAAGACGGCGAGCACGATGAAGATGTCGAGATGCATCCTTTTAGGCTCGATAAGAGCCAACACCGAGATCAAGCTTCGCAGCAGAGCACCATTCTCTCTCTTCCGCTCTCCGATACGACAAACTCGACGAGCAGTGGTACGCCAAGCTTGCTGTATTCGCTGCCTCCGCCTGGACAGCAGGCCACAGCAGGAAGGCCAGTGCCTTCATGTGAGTCCTCTGACTTTGTTGAATCTGCTCATGTGGCATGGGCTGGGTATTGATATTGTTCCGGCTTTGTCTATCACAGCTTCGTATCCTTCCACCAACTCGCAGTATGTGCATATGGAGGCACCATTTTCTTCAACGCCTATGCTTAACCTTCGACTGGGCGAAGACGGCGATGACTCTTCCCAGCTGGAAAACGGTGAGGCGGTCGCCACGGAGTTGACGAAGGAGGCCAAGAGACGAGCGAACCAAGAGCGAGCAAATGAAATGCTGGCTTGCAAAGCTGCGCGATGGAAGCTGTTCACCATGAACATGATTTCAGATGGGCAGGGATTGGGTGCCAAACACCACGTCCGAGGTCGGATTGTGGATGTGATGCCTCGCCAAATCTGCAGATGGGTCAAGGTCAAATGCAACCTATGCAAACAGGAGTGAGTCTACAAAAAAGCTGGTACCCTCCAGAACCTCGAAGATGCTGATGCGCTGTCCTTCTTGGTCGTATCAACAACAGACTTCCGGAGACAGACAATTTCTGTGCGCCGTGTGCCGACGAGGAAGGCACACATCTGAGCTACGAATGGCAATTTGCGGTCTACTTGCATGATGAAGGCGAGGAAGAATCGGCCACTGTGCCTGTGGTGATTTCTGGTGAACACGCTGTGAGTCTGGATCACGGTGGGATTGTGCTGCTTTGCGAATAAGAGCTGCTGACCGCCGTCTTGTGGAATTGACAGGAGACCTTTCTTCCTGGATTGGACCCGGCCCAACACCGTCGCGACGTCAAGGCTCAGCGGCGACTTCGCAAACGACTGCGACCCATCTTTGGCGATGTGATCGAGGACCCGGACCTCTGGCCCGGCCCGCTTGATCCGACGACTGACGATGTGAAATTGCCGCAGTCGACGGCCGACACGAGTACGAATCCGATCATCGACCTCGGCGTGTATGCGTTTGAGGTGATGCAGGAGAAGCCCCAGAAGAAACAGAAGAAGCGGACCCGGAGCGCGTCGGGACCGGAGCGCATCATCCGGTGCAAGTTGTTCGGTACGGTGTTGGCGCTCAAATAGCCGTGAATGTAATAGAGAGGAAACTTGAATTGACAGGCAGAGTCACTGAGTCTATGTCGTCCACGGTCTTGAGCTCTCAACTGCGATGACGTTCACGGCGACGAGCTGGTTAGAATTACTCACACCGAGGCCAAGTCACCTCTGCCTACCTCATGCTTGCACGCGGCCCCGGGACAGCACGCACACCGATGAGCACACAACGCGTACAGATTGGTCACGACTTCCGGTCGGTACGGTGAGCCAAGATGAGATCAGATTAAGAGGCAGAGGGATCACAGTATTGGACAAGGCAGATTTCTCAGTTTGCGGACCCACGCCCGATGGCACGGACTGAGCCAGCAGTGAGTGCAGGAAGCGCCTGGACTTGACCGACCTTGGTTTCCGAAGCTTGTCCTCCAGTCGCCACGGTCGGCGCATCCAAGAAGCCAGCAGCGACCAGCCACGCAAACATTTGAGCCAGCAATTCTGGCGTCACGCCCATGATCGTGCCTGCCTTCAAGGTTTCCCCAGCGCGTTCCAGCAAGGCGTCCGAATTTCGGTCATCGAGCTCCGGTGCCTTGGTCGAGGTAGGCAAATCGTCGAGTACAAAGTGCAGAAGCGGGAACAATGCGTTGCCCTCCGTGCTGCCGCCGGCGCTGGACTCCAGCACATGTCGCTCCAGTTGAGCCCGCCACTGAACGTACTCGGTCTGCTTGACGTCCCAACCATAGCGAGCCAGCCCGAGGAGCATGTCGTTGAAGCGGATGATCGGGTGTGCCGTCACGTGGTACACTGTAGCACTTGTCACTGGCGCCGATGGTTGCGAGGCAGCAGCGATGGCGGCAAGTGAGGTGATGCGGGCAACATGGTCGACAGGTACCATGTTCACAGTGTTGTGCATATCCGGTACGAGACCAAGTTGTTGGCAGCCCTTGACTAATCTCCACAAGAAGTCATCGGTGTTCGTCACCGCTGTTGCACTGTCGCCGACAACATAGCCTGGTCGAACGATGGAAGCGCGCAGACCCTGGGATGCAGCCAGCATAGTCAGACGTTCCGCCACCCACTTGCTCTGTCCATATCCACTGCGGAGACCAATCCGGCTGCCTTCGAGATCGTCAGACTCTGCAACACCAGCAAGAGGTCGCTGGTTCGCGACAGCTTCGTGGCGTTGAGAGATGGTGTCCGAGAGTCGCACGTAATGCTCAGTGTCAAGGGCGGATGTCGAGGAGACGAAGGTGAAGCTCTTGGCCTTGCCAATTGTAGCCAGTTGGATACAAGCCAAGGTTGACTCCACATTGGCCGCTCTGAGGCGTGAGTATGGATATACCCAGTGAACCTGTGTCCAAAGAAAAATTGGTTCGGGTCAGTTCATTCAGCAAGACCTTCATTGAGGTGGATCAAGCTACCCACCAAAGCTCCGTTGTGAATGATGAGGTCAACCTCCTTGGCCAGTCTGCTCCATTCGGTCTCATCCAGACCAAGTCGCTCCTTAGCAGCAAGGTCACCAACGACAACTTCGAGCTTCTCCCCAGAAACCCACGCCTCGTCCCAGGCAGATCGAGCGCTTCCACCCTCTCGCAATCGTTCCAAGCCCGATTTCTTGTCCTTGGCCCGCACGTGAGCATAGACCTTGGCCACTTGCGAAGCTCGAAGCGTCAAAAGGTCGCGAAGAATGAATGCACCCAAGAAGCCCGTCGCACCGGTCAGGAGCACTCGCAGTCCTTCCGACGGCTGCTGAGGAGTGGGGTACGACTGAGGGAGGAGACGACCGAGAACGTCGAGGTCTGCCGCATAGTTCTCATCCACAGCTTCTGGAACCGCAGCAGCGCCATTGGCGTTTCCGTTCGTAGCCCCAGCCTTTTCCAACCCAGCTCCATCGCCCAGATTCAGATCGGCGTGGCGCAGACGCTCCACTTCGCGCGCGAGCGCTGCAATGGTCGGAGCTTCAAAGACGACGCCGAGCGGCACATTGACGACGAACTTCTTGCGAAGTTCAAAGACGAGCCTGGTAGCGAGGATGGAGTGGCCTCCCAAGTCGAAGAAGGACTCATCGATCGGGATTGGTCGGTCCGCATTCGGAAGCAAGGACTCCCAGACCTCTGCAATGCTCTGCTGCGTGGGTGTCAGATTTGAGGCCACAGACGCGTTTCCAGCAGCGCCGCTGCCCGACTTGGCCGCACCAGACTTGTCTCCTCCAGAGGCCGAAGCCACGGCCGTGTCCGGGAAGGGCAGTGCGGGCTTGTCGATCTTGCCGTTCGGGTTCAGTGGCATCTTGGACAGGGGAACAAACAAGGTCGGGACCGAGTAGACGGGGAGCTTCTTCTTGAGGTAGTCACGGAGCTCCTTTATCAGACGACGATGTCTGCGCATGCCGCGTGCGAGTGTGGCCGGTGCTGTAGGCGGTCCATCTCCTTCTCCACTGCTGCTGACTTCCTCCAGGTCGGCAGCGCCCGGACCGGGAACAAAGTACGAGACCAGGACCTTCTCCTCGTCCTTGTCACGTCTGACCAGGGTGACGTTCTCACGAACGTGTGGGTGCTGCGAGAGGTGGGTGTCAATCTCACCGAGTTCAATTCGGAAGCCGCGAATTTTGACTTGGTCATCCGCACGACCCGTGCACTCCACCGTGCCATCGGGCAGGTATCGACCGAGGTCACCAGTGCGGTACATGCGGTCACGAACACCCTTCCACAGACGAGCATCACCTTCTGGCTTGTCCTTGAGCGTGTCTTCGATCTGCAGATCGGTTGCGAGGAAGTTGGGCATAAATTTCTCCGCACTGACCTCGGGAGGACCAAGATAGCCTTCCGCAAGACCTCCTGAACGGACGTAGATCTCGCCCACCTCGCCGACACCACAGACGGCGGTACGTTCTTGTCGATTCACTACGAGCAGCTGGACATTCTTCATGCCCTGGCCGGCGGGCATGATGTCCTTCTGTGTCTGAAGGAAGGTGCTGTTGCGGTTGAGACTTGGAATCTCAAAGTACGAGACTGCACGTTGGGTTTCCGTGGTACCGTACATGTTGATGATGTTGACATTGGGCGCCAGAGCCTGAAGACGCGTGCAGTCTCGCTTGGTGAGGATGTCGCCGACGAAGAACGCGTTGCGCAGCTTGGCAATGTGGGCAGTGGCTTGGGCGGAAAGGAGTTGACCCATGGCTGGAGTCAAGTGCGTGACAGTGGCTTCCGAAGCAGCCATCCATTCAGCCAGCCGTCCAGGTGTTCCGATGTCTTCCGCAGTGGGGATGTGGAGTTCCGCACCGAAGAACAGAGGGGTAAAGATATCACGCTGGATGGGGTCGTGCGCAATGCCGCTGAGCATGGTGAAGCGCTCGTGGGCACCCAGTCCGAAACGCTCTCCCATCCAAGGGAAGAAATGAGTCAGACTGAAATGTCTGCCGCGGACACCTTTGGGAATACCGGTCGAGCCTGATGTGAAAGAAAGGGTGCCAACGCTGTCTGGACCCAGGAGCATGTTGGTGCTTTGTCCTGCCGAGCTCTGTGCTTCGTCGAGCACATCCCCGCCGTTGGCGCTCTCTCCACCTCGCAATGTGCCGTCGTGCAGGAGCTCGAGTGATGGAATCTCAACTTTGACACTGAGCTCTGTCTCGATGCACTTGCGGACCGAGGGGGAGAGGACTCCCGCCTTGGCTAGGACGACGAGACCTCTCGGCTTGGCAACCTGGAGGTAGATGTTCTGACGGCTTGGTGGATAGGCAGGGTCGATGACGCTGAATGTAGCACCGGCCTTGAGTGTGCCTAGAATGGCCACAACCAAGTCGACGCCGCGATGAGCATACACGGTGACGACGTCCTCTCGCTCAATGCCGTTCTTGAGCAGGTGGTGGGCCAGCACATTCGACGCGCGATCGAGTTGGCCATAGGTGACTGCTCGCACAATGCTGGCTGGCGCTGGCAACGAGAGAGAGTTTGGGTCGCCCGGCAAGCTCTCGACCAAGCATCTCCGATCAGGATGTGCAGCTGCGTTGCGTTCAAAGATGGAGGTAATGCTGCCGCGGAAGCCACACCACTCGAGGTCGCGTCTTGGGTCTGGTAGGATGGTGTTCTCAGCCGCTGTACGGAGTGGAAGAGTTCCAACCGAGGCTGATGGGTTCGCCGCGGCTGCCAAAAGGAGATGTGACAGCTGTGAGAGAATGGTCTTCATCCTTGGCGCAGAGAAGAGGAGCGCATTGTATGCGAGGTGGAGGGTCAGGTCCGGAATGAGGGAGGTCCGGAGGGTAGATTGCGACGCGGACATGCTCTTTTCGGTCGCCTTGGGTGTTGCTGGGGCTGTACCGATGGTGGGACTCGAGTCGAGGTAGTCTCCTCCGTTGGCTGTCTCATTGTCGACATGAACGCCAGTGCGGGTGACAAACACTGTCAAGTCTGTGGTCAAGCTTGTGTTCTTCATAAAGTTCTTGGCTGACGAATTGCTCTCCTCGAAGAAGCGAACTCTGAATATGGGAGCACTGAGCGCGCTATCGCCAGCAGCTTCCGCGCGGGCTGCTTCGATGCGTTGGGCGACCTCTTCGTAGGGAACGTAGTCGTCTTCGGCTTCGGCCTCAACAGCCTGGACTCGTCGTACGAGCTGCCAGAAGGAGTCGCCGGGCTCTATGGGCAGGCGTATGATGATGGGCTGGCCTGTGCGTGGTGATGTACTGCCGATGACGAGGTCGGTATCACCGGTGTAGCGGTGCAACAGAACAGCAAAGGCTGCGAGGAGCAAGTTGAACGAGGTTGGGGCAGAGACCCCTTCTTCGTCATCATCGTCCGCAGCATCGATGTCTCCGAGATCAGCGTCGTGGAGGGCGAGCTTGACAAGAGCTGCTCGTGCGCGCGAGGATAAATGGGAGGAGAGCAATGCGTTGACATGGGCCGAAGCGTTGGAAGGGCGCGGGTAGTCGGTCGGCAGGGCAATGCTGGGCAGATTTTGGAGACGGGATAGCCATCTATCCAGGCGCGAGGCGCGGTCTTGCTCGGTCGAGAGAGCCGCACTCATGCTGTCGATGCTGTTCTTACTTCCTCTGTTGGACGTTGATGACGAGAAGGCAGAACCAGTCGCTATCGGGTCCATTTCTTCTTGGACCGAGTCACTTGAACCTTGAGTCATGCTCTAAAAATTCATGGCTTCCGGAGTTTCGTTATCGTTATCTAATCTTTCCGTACTGATCGTCAGCGCCACCGCGTCACTCGCACAGCAACACCTTGGCGCGAACGTCTTGACTCTTGAGGAAGGTAGTGCAACATCCTCATCTGGATCTATCTCCTGGTCATCTGGGCCAGCTTGATTGCTTAAAAGGCGTTAAAAGGCGAGGGTGCTGTCCTCGTCAAGACGGTTCGGGTGGTTGAGGAAGAGATTTCCAGAGCAAGGATGCAGACTGTGAAACGCTTCGTGTCCGGCAACAAGGCCCGCTTCAAGGACCCCGAGCTTGGCCTTGAGCTCGACCTCGTCTACCTCACGGATCAGATCATATTGATGGGATTCCCAGCACAAGGGCTCGCTGCCCTCTACCGAAACGACCGGTCCGAAGTCTCGACGTTCCTCAAGAGCCGCCACGGTGACAAGTTCAGAGTCTACAACTTTGTGCCTCTGTGGGAAAACGCTTATGACCCGTCCTTCTTCGACGATCGAGGTGAGTGGGCTGCCACCTAGTGACACTGAAGAGCGCTATCTGAAGGTAATCTGCTCTTTGCAGTGTCGAGATATCCGTTTCCGGATCATCATGCGCCGCCCCTGTCATTGATATCTTTGTTTGTGACAGACATTGCGCATTGGCTGGACGGAGATCCAGAGCGCATCGCAGCGATTCATTGCAAGGCAGGAAAGGGTCGCACCGGGACCATGGCTATTTCTGTTAGTCGCAGGGAGACTATACGTGCTGGATGGCGAGCCCACTGATCGATTTTTCCTTTGCAGTATCTCCTGTCCTTATCGTACATGCCGAAGGGCCCAGCTACCATCAACAACCTGATTCGCAGCTCACAGAAAAAGGAGAAGAAGAGATCAGACTCAACCTTATCCACAACTCCAGGCAGTCGCTCGAGTACATCGCTTCCTCGTCCTGGGATCAAGATTGCCATCGACACCTCATCGCGCCAAGACTCGACCGCTTCCGCTTCTCAGCAACCTACCAAAGACCTCGACCCTTCGTCCACGGTGCAAACGCCCGTCGAATTCGAAAACCCAGCAACGCCAGCGTCTGCCTCCAGTGGACCTCCTGACCCAGAATATCTGTTCGCTCTCCATACGCGCCAAAGGATGAAACCGAAATTCAGTAGCAAAGACGACTGGATACCCCGACAGCTCGAGAGGAGAACCTCTGCAGTAGGGTCCTTGCTCTCCAAAGCGTCACAATCGAGTCTGACGTCGTCCAATGGAGGGTCCTCTCCTCAGTCTCAACGGACAAGCCTCCAGCGCAGGCGGATTGACGACAACAATCACCCACCTAAGTCGCCTCTGGCTCGGGAGCCCATCACGGGCGATGACGTGGATATTGCAAGGCAAAATGGAGACTCTACGAGCAAGAAGAATGGCAGTGAAAGCGATAAACTTGAGGTGCAGCCAGAGATGTTCGATGCAGTCGTACAAGCAACTGCACATGCGTCTGGCACGACGAAGAACCTTGGCCGATTCTCTCAGAACCAGAACGGGACAGCAACACGATCATCCGAATCAGCTGTTGGGAATGGACCTTCAGGCAATGCGGATGACGGCTCGGATAAGGAGGTCGACGAGGATGAAGAAGAGGAAGGAACTGGAAAGCCACGCAAGTATGGCGTATCGATCAGCTCGCAGCGGAGATTTGTTGGCTACTGGTTCCGCGTCCTGCATGGCCAGGATGCGCGTGCTCCTCTGGAGGCAGTTCCCGACTGGCACGCATCTGAAATATGGGGCTCAGGCCTGCGCGGACAGCGCAAGGCAAAGATTGTGCAGATTGACTTGATTCGGGAGCAGGTGAGTGTTGCCGTCTGGGTTGGGGCACGTCGATCACACGTTGACTTTGCTTCCTGCGTCGACTATTGTTGTTCTATAACAGTCCGGCAAGTCATCTTCGTCCAAATTTGTCGACGACCAACTTCGTGTGCACCTGAGTCGCTACGGAGACGACCTTGTCAACCGACTTGAACGTGAAGAGTGGCAAGTCCGAACAGGTCCAAACGCCTTCTTCGCCAACAAATCCAAAGACGGAACTGTCATGCTTACCGCGGCTGCGACCGCTGCGGCGGCCAGTGTGTCCGCCTCGGGCAACTCGGATCGACTTCGTGTTGACGAAAAAGACAGTTCTGCCGCAAATCAGCGGGAAGGAGCTGTCGATCGGGCTCGGACCTTTGACTGGGGCGACGCGAGCTCAGAAAACAAGTACCACAGCTTTGCAACATTCAAGCACTCGAGCGACGCAGCTGCATCGCCACGGAAAGCACCAAGGGAACAGGCGCAAGAGAAAGCGGAAGCGTCGACTTCCTCCGCATCTCCACGCGCTCTTCAGATGTTCCCACACAAGCCCGCTGCGTCAGAACTGGAGATCGACCCGGACAGGGAACTGCTGGTGACAGTCTTCCTTTCAAAGGCGCATTCAAAGCTGCCGCACGTCACGAGCCTGGCCAGCGTATGGCTGGTGCCATGCTTTGAAAACGTCATTGAGGAGGAAGCGACAGATGGCGGCAAGCAGAGATTCCGAACGAGGTTTGCAAAGGGCGATCTGGATTGGCGCAAGGGTGTCGCTGGAGTGGTCGGCATCGACATCGTGTGGGAGGTCTGACTGTCATCGTCTACTTAAATACCCTACTCTCACAAATAATGCTTCATCAATCTGGAACCTTGTCACATTCCCACTTCTTCCTTCTTCCTTCGCGTTTGGGTGCGCGGTTGAATGCTGTGAGACTTGCGCCAGCCTGGAAACGTGTATAGTACAAAGGAGAGGAGTGAAGGGGCTGCCACAGATATGGACGAATCGGCGATGCGGGGCAGCATCACCTTCTTTGAATCCGTCTCGAAACGGGAGATGCATCTTACTGACCCCGTGACCGACCACAGATTTGGGATTGGGATGCAGACCAAGACAGGGCATCCGAGAGCGCTTGCGAGGGTATCGATCGTGACCTTTATGAGTCGTCCATCATGATCTGAATAAATTCTTGTTCGCTGATTTCACCGTCCTGATCCAGGTCAAACTCGTCAATCATCGCTTGTCTGAAAATGTGCAGAGGGAGTGTAATCTTCAGCATAGACGCTGTTGGATTGGGACGCGACACTGAATGCACTCACAGTTCATCGTCATCGAGATTCTCGCCCAGCTCCTTCGCTACCCGCTTAAGATTCCGCAGATTGATCTTCCCAGTGCCGTCGTCATCAAATAGGGCAAACGCTCTCCGTATCTCGTCGATGGGGTCTCTTGCGGCGATGCGTTCGGTCACTGGTCGAGGCACACCATGTCAGCTTTGTCTAGTCGCACGAGGTCGCAATGTGTATTTTCACACGCATTCAAGGCACTTACTGATCCTGTTGAAGTCCTCCCATTCAATAAAGCCCTGCCCTGTCCGGTCGTTGTCCTTGAGGATCTTCAGTACCTCCGCCTTTTTCAGATCGAACCCGAGTGCGCGCATGGCAACCTTGAGCTCGTGATATCCAATCGCGCCATCCTTGTCCGTGTCGAAGAGCTCAAAGGCCTCCTTGATCTCCTGTCTTTGTTCCTCCGTGATCTCTGCATTGCCTCCATGGCCGCCGCCGCCGCCTATGCCGAGCAACCCACCGCCGTTGGCAGCTCCTGCAGCGGATGTGCCTGCTATGTGGGACGAGCCTGCGCTGGTGCCGCGGTAGTGAGGAGTGGGCAGATTGACCCTCCGCTTCGACTTGTTTGCTGGTGTGTGGAGTGCTGACATCGTTCCTCGCCAGGGATTGGAGTGAGGAGCGCGTGTGTGTGTGCTTGATGAGGAGGTGATCGTTGCTGTCATCCATCAACCAACACGTCCTTGACGAACGCGCCCTTTCTTCCTCAGCCAGACGCGCCTGAGCGCATTCAAACGCGTTCTTTCTCTCGGCCGTAACTTCGACGTTCCGAAGATCTGGAAAAGGCTCCGAGCAGTAACCATGACTCACAGACTCACACTACTTTTTGGAGGCCGTCCCGCTTGGGCAGCAACGACTTCACATCGACTACCACCCACAGCCAAGATGTTGTACATTCTCGACTACGGCGCAGGCAGTGAGTGGTGATTCTCTGGATGGTGTACAGAGTTCCAGCTGATCTTGTCTGTCTACGGCTCAGATGTGCGCAGTCTGGCCAACTCTATCACCAAACTCGGACACACATTCGAATGGATCCGAACCCCCGAGGACATTCTTAAGGCCGACAAGCTCCTCTTCCCCGGGGTGGGCGCCTTTGGTCCTGCGCTCGAGTCGCTGCGGAAACAAGGCTATGCAGAGCCCCTGAGGCAGTACATTGCCTCGGGCAAGCCATACATGGGCATCTGTGTCGGCATGCAAGCCCTCTTCGAAGCCTCGACCGAGAGTCCTGGAACACCTGGCTTGGGCGTCGTCCCCGGCACTGTGGAACAGTTCTCATCGGAGGACAGCCTGTTCGAGAGCGGGAAGAAGGCAGTGCCTCAGATGGGCTGGAACACCGCTCGTGTAGTCAAGGTGGAGCAAGCGCAAGACGGGAGCAGCAGCAGCAGCAGCAGCAGCGGTGGTCCATCCGCCTCAGCCGCCCAAGCATATGGCTTCCCCACCGAGGCAGAAGGAGGAGAAGAGGCTGCCCACTACTACTTTGTCCACTCCTTCCGCGCCGCATACAACGAGAGGATCCACGCCCAATGGGCCCACACCGTCACCCAATACGGCTCCGAGGTCTTCCTCTCCTCGGTCCAGCACGGCAATGTATTCGCGACCCAGTTCCACCCCGAGAAGAGCGGCGCTGCGGGCCTAAAAGTTCTCAAAGCCTGGCTCGATCTCAAGCAGGAGGGTCCATCAGCACAGACTGGTCTGGTTGAGCAGGCCGTGGTCCCGCCGCCAGAAGTGGCAGCCCGAGCCAAGGACGGTCTGACGAAGCGTATTGTTGCATGCTTGGACGTGCGAACCAATGACGATGGCGACCTCGTCGTGACCAAAGGCGAGTCGTACGATGTCCGAGAGAAGGCAGAAAGCACAACAGCAGTCACAGCAACGCCAGCAGCAGGCTCGTCGACGACGTCAACATCGACCCGGGCGGTCCGAAACCTGGGCAAGCCGGTCGACCTGGCGAGAAGATATTACCTCGAAGGCGCAGACGAGATCACGTTTTTGAACATTACCAGCTTCCGCTCGTGCCCGCTTCAGGACCAGCCAATGCTCGCCGTGCTCGAGCACGCGGCTGCCGACATCTTTGTACCCCTCACGATTGGAGGCGGGATCAAGGACACCGTCGACCCGGACGGCACGCCCCGACCGGCGCTCGAGGTGGCAGCAGCCTACTTCCGCGCGGGAGCAGACAAGGTCTCGATTGGGTCCGAGGCGGTATTTGCGGTCGAGGAACTACTGGCCAAGCTGCCCTCGGGCGTGTATGACCCTGCGCGTGCGACCGATGCGGATCTGAGCGGCAAGACGGGGATCGAGACCATTTCGAAGGCGTATGGTGCACAGGCTGTGGTGGTGTCCATTGATCCCAGAAGGGTGTATCTGCAACCCGGGGAAGAGATCCCGCCTGCCCACGCGCCGTCGGTAGTGACCGGTGTAGCTGGCACGCCCGAGGATGGGAAGCGATGGTGGTACCGGTGCACGGTCAAAGGTGGGCGCGAGGACCGAGATGTTGATGTGGTCCAACTGGCGCGCGGCGTGCAGCGCTTGGGGGCTGGAGAAGTCTTGCTGAACAGCATCGACAGAGACGGCTCGAATGCCGGCTTTGACAGACAATTGGTCGACTTGATCAAGTCATCGGTGCAGATTCCGGTCATTGCTAGCTCAGGTACGTGATCTCTCGGCTCTTTCCTTCATCTTCTCTTCATCAAAGGCCTTTCCTACTGACTTGGCGGGTGCTTTCTTTGCAGGTGCGGGCAACCCGACGCACTTCTCGGACGTCTTTTCGCCCAACCCACACGCGACCGGCGCCCAAGCTCCCATTGTGGAGGCCGCTCTGGCCGCCGGCATCTTCCACCGCAAAGAGTGCACGATTGCAGAGGTCAAGGACCACCTCCGCCAGCAAGGCTTCAAGATCCGATCAGAGACTGTCGAGAGCTGAAGTTGTGGCTCGTGCGCGCACCGTGCTCTCGGCTGCTGCTCCCGGATTCAACTTTGGTCAGGTGTTCACTGTGGATGCTCCATCGCGGAAGGAGTAATAAAAAGAAATAGATGCTTCGCTCTCTGGCACTGCGTCACGAATCTTGTGGAAATGTTATGAAATTTCACGGGATGACTTGGAGGAAAGGGACAAAGGCTGAAAAGGAAAGGGGAAAAGGATATCGGCTGAAAAAAACGATGATCAGGGACCACGAGCGAAGCGCGGCGGGATTGGTGGGGAAAGAGAAGAGAAGGGGATAATGGAGGACAATAGCAGATCGATATATGGACATGGAGAGGAGAAAGGGACGCCAAATAGCCTGTCAAAAGGTTGGGAGGAAGCGAGAGGGAGGGTCCTCGCGAGGGTTTGAGATGTTTCATGAGCACCATAGAGTTGGGGATCATTCAAAATCTTTACTTTGGAGGAAGCGGATCAATCGAGGTCGAGGGCGAGGTCGAGCATTTTCTCATCCTTTCCTTTCCGCTCGCTTTTCAAATTCGAGCAAGAGGTCGTGTATGCGCTTGCGTATCAAAGTCGGCGGGAGAGGAATGATCAAACGTCTCCTGGTAGACGCTCTCCTCTTGATGTGGGAATGACCGTCTAGTAGCTGGCGATGAAAGCGAGGAGACCGACAGCACCGAGAAGGACGGCAGCCTTGGCACGGGGACCCGCAGCAGAGCCCGACTTGCTGTGTCAGGGATGAAAGAGAGAAGCAGGGAGGATCAGCTTCTTTTTCCATTCCTGGAAAACAAGGAAAAAAACAAGGGAGGAGGAAGGGATGGAAACACTTACACAGGAGGAGTCGAGGTCGAGGTGGAGGTCGAAGTGGTGGGGTTGGACGGGCCAGCGTTGACACCGCCAGAGGGAGGGCCGGTGACGATGTTGGGAGCTCCGGTCGATGCGGAAGTCGAGGTGGTCGAGCCCACACCAGAGGCAGAGGACGAGGTGGAGTTACCTGGAGCACCTCCAGTAGCACCGACGGGCTTGGAGGAGGAGGACGAGGAGTCATCCTTGTCGTCGTCGTCGTTGTCGTCGCCGGTGCTGCCAGCCTTGGTGGCTCCAGAGCTGGAAGTGGAGCTGGGGGTGGGGCTAGAGCCTGAGCCTTGGCCAGAGCTGGGAGCTGAACCATCACCCTTGACGGAGCTTTATGCAGATAGCAGGGAAGAAGAAGAGAGAAGTCAGCCGATGCATCAGCTGGCGTTTCGCACTTTTGTCAAGATTTCTCAAAATCCATGAAGGAGGAAGAGTTACTCACCAGCCGCCCTTGCCGCCAGTGATGGGGTTGGAGGGAGCACTGGCGGTGGCAACACCGGTGGCGTCGGTGACGTAGAAGGTCACACTGGATCCGGTGGGCTGGTCGACGGTCCAGGTGTGGGTGTTGCCAGTCTGCTCGCCGAGGTTCTCGAGGATGGTGTTGACGTCGCCTCCCTTGGTGACGACGAGGTAGTAAGGGGCCTTGCCACCTGTCCAGGAGATCTGGTAAGGGGTGCACTGGATGAGGTTGAGAGGGGTGGCGACGGTGAAGCCGTTGGCGACTGCGGTTGCGGACATGATTGTATGCTGTTTGTTGGTCAAGATGTGAGGAGAGTGGGTATGTGGTGTGGAATGGTGAGCAGTGAGCTTGGAAGGAGGGAAATTGCGCAGAACTGGAAAAGGAGGGAAGGAAGAAGAAGAAGGAGAGGAAGGAGCAAGGGCATGTGAATCGTGGGCTCCTGTTCTTATATATCTCAGGCAAAAGAGAGGCTGCGCACGCTGTTTACGGAACGCGCTGGTCCGTGTTGTGAAAGCCGGAGTCGTCTCATTCCCGTCCTGCGACAGTCAGAGATAGCGCAACAGCGAGGCGAGTCCATTGGGCGCGTGGTTGTGTATTGATATGAAAAGGATCAAGGCAGAGGGCCAAGGAAGGGAGAATAGCCGCGGTGGTCTCATTTCGGTGGTGGGAGCATGTGATCTGGCGACAGGGGGATGGGTGTTTTTTGGCAAAGGTGAGGGAGAGGGGACGCTGCTCGGAAGTCCAGTCTGTTCAAGGTGGCTATGGAGCGTGCGTGATGTGCATGACGGTGAAGGTTGCCAACGTGATAGGAGAGCTGGCGACAGCCGGGCAGCGTGGGACGAAGGTGGCATGGCTGGATGACGGAGAGGAGGTCTTTTAAATGAGATGTGATTCTGAGTCAGATGAAGATGAAGAAGATGACCAGTTGAAGCACAGGAAACAGAGACTGGACTCGTTTGAGAGGACATCAGTAGGCCAGCTGAATGAAGGACTAGATGGATTCAGTGAGGCAGAGGGTATAGTCAGTCAGTCAGTTGGGGGAGGCTGAGCTGAAAGGGTCAACAGGTTGTGTGCTACGGCGATGATTCAAGCATGGACAAGTCCCGCAGCCGGGGATGATCTCGAGCTGGCATCGGCACTCTGTGCTCATTCAGCATGTGTGGAAAGTTGTAACTCGAGAGGATGATCCACCATGAAAGCGATGGAGGGAGCTTGCCCATGGATGGAGTCCACACGGGTCACGTGATCGGTGATTACTGAGTGTGTCTGCTTCAATTGTTTGCTCAAAGTTGCAGCGATCTGTTTACATATATTGCCTGCAGATCTGGTCCTTTCGGTGCTAGCCGAGGTTGGTTGAGGTGGAATGTCTGCCTGTTGACTGGAGCACAGCGCCGTTCTGCTGCTTGGACGACGGTGCGTGTTTGAGGTCGATCATGCTCCAGACAG
The DNA here is from genome assembly GCA_001006505.1 of Tilletia horrida. Lineage (NCBI taxonomy): Eukaryota > Fungi > Basidiomycota > Exobasidiomycetes > Tilletiales > Tilletiaceae > Tilletia > Tilletia horrida. Next base: position 189,696 of record LAXH01000009.1, read on the forward strand.
TTCCAAGGCCAGCTCGTCCGTGGCTTCTGTCTGTCTGAAAGAACGGCGGATCCCAGCTTGACGGGTCCGAATGAATGAATGCATGCATGCAAGGAAGGATACATACAAATGCAGGTGAATAAACAGCGCTTCTTGGCTTACAGTAAAGGAGTGAGTGAGAGAGAGATGTGTTTGTTTGTTGGACAGTGAGGGGGAGAACGCTAGCAGTCTGGTGTTCCATAAGTGGTCTCTCCACTTTAGATTGCATTCTCTCTTGACCCCCTTTGGCCCAGGAGGTGATCAGTCCCTCTCTCTCTCTCTCTCTCTTTCTCTCTCTGTTCAGCATTGACAAGGAGATGCAAGGAGGTAGACAACTCTGGTCAAGGACTGCTCTGCGTGCTCTGTGTGTGTGTGTGTGTGTGTGTGTGTGTGTGTGTGTGTGTGTGT